>JZKD02S1668855.1:583126-601500 GCA_000966675.3 Picea glauca
CAAGATGATTCAAAATGAAAATGTCTCCTTGGTATATATAGGAGACTAGGAGGTTTAATGGCCTAAAGCCGACATAAATAAAATAAAATTACTAATCTAAATTACAAATAATGGCATAAATCCGACATAAATAAAATAACATTACTAATCTAGTATGCCCCAATTAAGTGGTAATGAGCCAATATTAGGGCTTAACAAAGAGATTTAACCGCAACCGATCACACAACCATTTTTTATCAGTTTTCTGACATTCTTGGCATCGAACACGAATATGTTTACTCAAGGTATTTATTACAATCCTTTGAAGGACAAGTGAGAACCTAGTTCCGAGGGCTCCCGGTAGGTTCCATATGGTCATATGATGATCTAGAAAATGCCTTCCTAAGATAGTGGGGGGAGAAGAAGGAACATCTCTATTATTTGATTGAATTCAGGGCTTTAAGAAAAAAGAATTATGAATCAGTTCTCGAATTTACTCAAAGTTTCAACAAACGATAAAATAAAATCCTAGTTGAGGTCAAACCCTCTCAACCTGCTACAAAGGTGACTTTTGCAGGAGCTTTTGGACCATACTTTGCCCTCCTATTAAAAGAAACAAGATCTGCCACTCTAGAAGGAATGCAAGATGATGCCATAGAAATCGAATCTAATCTGATGGCATCCGAGAAATTAAAAACCAAAGTTGAGATTGGAACTAGAGAACCTAGATGTTTCAAAGAACAAGAAGGACCCTCTGGATCTGGCAAATCCACAGAAGAAAATATGGATGAGATGGCCAAGATAATCAAATATTTATCCAACAAAATATCCAGAATGGAGCTAGATCAAGACAAACTTGATAATTACACTAGGAATCAATTCAAGAGAAACCCTAACCCCCAGATGCAATAGAGACAAATAAAAAATCAAGATCAAAAGATCCAAGCCCCATTTAAAACTGAAAATTTTCTGCAGAGGGATGATATGCAAAATTATGAGGAGTTAGAAGAAGACATGAACAACCTTAGTGATGACAATCTTGAGCCACACTTAACCAAACAAGATTATGAAAAATCTTTAGATCTAGAATCCCCATTTAATAATGAATAAAGCATTAATAATCTAGTAGACTCTGCCTATCAAGGACTCATCGACTCAATAATGGCCGAACTCCAACAAAATTATAATTTAGGGACCATAGAGAAAAATTCTACAAATGATCCACCGAAAAAGATTTTGTTGCGAAGTCAAACAAACGAGACAACAATTACTAAAACGCCAACTAAAACACAAGCTTCCCGGACAAAACCAGTTGAAACAAAAGAAACAAAAACTAAAAAACGGAAAATACAAAACAAAAGTTCCAACCAGAGGAATAAAAAAAACAATCGAAGGTTTCAGTTTAGAAAACGAACTTAATAAAATTAAAATCCCCATGCCTCTGGTTGAGCTTGCAAAAAATCCAATTTATAGAAAGCAAATAGCTAAAATGATAAAAAAAATTGATGACAAATGTCACACAGATGTTATTAATCTACAAGATGAAAGACCTACGATCATGTTTCATCCACACATCAAAAACACCAAGGATTATGTTTCCCCATTTTATATTACACTAACTATGCATGACCATTTACTCCACAACTACATGTTAGATTCTGGAGCCTCTCATAATTTAATGCCTAAAATTATCATGGAGAAATTGGGACTCGAAATTACTAGACCTTATCAAGACTTGTATTCGTTTGATTCCAGAAAAGTTAAGTGTCTAGGCATGATCAAATATTTGGTAGTAAATCTTGCACACATCCCTGTAAAAATTATCCTTATGGATGTAGTCATTGCTGGCATCCCTGCCAAGTATGGTATGCTTCTATCCAGGTATTGAGGTGCAAAATTAGCAAGATGACTTTAATTGGACATGACTTACACCACGATCCCAATTTTTGGTGGACAATTCACATGACTGTATAGAGAAACTACACTGGTGTATACGGTATGCGACCCTCAAAATCCAAATAATTACCCAATGTATGTTGTTGATCAGGACTTAGGAAATTGTATATTATCTATAGATGACAATTTCGAAGAATGTTCAGAAGAAGAAAACAAAAAATAGAAAATACATAGAAAAATGTAAATAGTTGAGAATGAATGTAGAAAATGTTTTTTAATGGCGTTTCGTCCTACAAAGGAGCAGGGGCTGGAGTGTTATTTGTATCACCAGGAGATGAGTATGTCATTCCCTTATCATATAGATTACAGTGGGACATTGATTATACGAATAATGTATGTGAATATGAAGCTCTAGTCTTAGGATTAGAAGTTGCCAGAAAGTTAAAAATTGAACATAGAATAGTTTATGGTGATGTAGAGCTTATTGTAAAACAAGTAACACAACAATATCAAGACAAGCATCCAAGGATGATATCATACATAAATTGTTCCTGGGATTTGATAGAGAATTTCTTCTCGTCCTTTAACATTCACTCAGAATTCTTTATCCAAAGATGTTGCGACCTTTGTACCACCTATTGTTCTAAAACTAAAATATCACTTCGAGATGAGACACATGCCATCGATCCCGAACAACGTTCAACATTGGAAAGTGTTCGAAGATGATGAAAAAATTAAACAGTTCTTGGAGATGATTCATGAGTTTTCTGAAACTCAAATAGATCAGGAAAACCAGAATGATCCCACTTGGATTATGCAAGAAGGTGAAGACCCCGAAAAATTCTAGGATAAGATTGCAAACCACCACATGCTTGTGCTTAAGAAAAATCGGATTCCCAGAGGTCTAATCCCCTTAGAGAGGTTGTTTGACCAAGATGACATACCCTTAAATTCTACCTTACGACCTCAACATGAAGAAGTAAAAGATTGTAAAATAAGAACTAAAGAATATCCTAAACTGGTCAAGATATCTAAATACTTGCTAGCCCAAATGAAGAATAAGTATGCTGAGTTTCTTAATAAATACAAAGACATCTTTGTGTGGTCCTATGATGATATGAAAAATTATGATACCTCTCTTATTGAACACTAGATTCCTTTGAAACATGGTATCAAACCTTTTAGGCAGAAACTCAGACAAATAAATTCGATCCTCCTATTTATAGTGATAGAAAAAGGAGTCAAGAAACTTCTCAATGCGAAGGTTATCGTTCCACTCAGGTATTCTGAATCAATAGAAAATTTCGTACCCACCAGGAAGAAAAATGGCAAAATAAGGCTCTGTTTAGATTTTAGAAACTTAAATTGGTCATCCCTCAAAGAAAACTACCCACTATAAAAAATGGATCATGTTCTGGAAAAATTAGTTGGAGCTAACAGAATGTCCATGATTGATGGTTTTTCTGGATACAATCAAATCGATTTACATGAAGACAACAAAGAAAATAATGCGTTTACCACTCCATGGGGAAATTTTATGTATGATAAAATGCCATTTGGTTTAATGAATGTAGGGGATAATTTCCAGAGAGCGATGGACATTGTGTTCGTCGGAGAAAGGGATAATTTATTCATTAGTTATCTTGATGATTTGATGGTTTTTTCTAACTCCGATGTAGAACATCTACTACACCTCAAGCAGACCTTCGAAAAATGCAGAAAGTTTGGTTTGTCTCTTAATCCTAAGAAATCACACTTCGTTATGTAGGAAGGTAAGATTTTGGGTCATATATTATCAAAATAAGGAATCAAGGTCGACTCGAAACGATTTGAGGCTATAGACACAATTAATATTCCTAGGAACATAAAAGAAATTTAATCATTTTTAGGAAAGATAAACTTTTTGAGAAGATTCATTCCCAATTTTGCTGAAATAATTAAAATGATTATAGATATGTTGAAGAAAGTTAGTGAAGTGAAATGGATCACTGAAGCTAAAGAATCATTCAAGTGAGTCAAGAAGGATATAGGAGAAGCACCAGTTTTAGCCAGTCCAGACTATACAAAGGAATTCTTGATCTTTTCGTTCACTTCCGAACATACTTTTGCAATAGTGCTCCTACAAAATAACGACGAAGGCTTCGAGCAACCGATATCTTTTTTCAGTAAGAGTCTTATATATGTGGAATTAAAGTATGATATACTTGAAAAAAAAGCGTACGCAATGGTGAAAGCCCTAAAATATTTCAGGACATATGTGTTGCATTCCAAAATAACCTCTTACGTACCAACAAGAGTTGTCAAGGACATATTGGCTCAATCGGACAGTGACGGGAATAGAGGTCTATGGTTAGCAAAAATTCAGGAGTTTGATCTAGAAGTAAAATTGACCAAACTAGTCAAAGGTCAAGGCCAGGTGAAACTGCTAGCCGAATTGAATTTTACAACACTTGGGATAAATCACCTAGAATCACATGGATATATTCCATATAGAGAGCAGCTTGATGATCAAACACCTACAATTGAGATTAAAGATAAATTTTATTCCTTTGTTTGTTATTGCGATATTTTTTCATATCTCCTTACCCTTAAGTTTTCCAAATGACATGACTCCATCCAAGGAAAGAACTTTGAAGGTGCACGCAATTAAATATTGTATTATTGATGGCCAGATGTACTAGAAGAATCCTCTAGGTTTCTTGTTAAGTTTCTTAATAGAATCTGAAACATAAGGCATCATAAATGAATTTCATGAAGGGGTGTGTGGAGGACACCATGCCTGGAGGGAAACGACCTACAAGATTTTAAGAGTTGGGTATTATTGTCCAAAATTATTTACTGATGTGAATGCCAAGGTCAAAGCCTGCAAATCTTGCCAAATTTTATCTGGTAAGAAAATGCTACCTGCACTACCTTTAGTCCCAGTCAAAGCAGAAGCTCCCTTTCAAAAATGGGGTCTAGATTTCATTGAAGAAATCCATCCGTAATCAAGCGCCCAACATAAATGGATTTTAACCACTACCGATTACTTCATGAAGTGGGCCGAAGCCATTCCAACTCAGAATGCTATGGATTCGGTGGTAATAAACTTCTTGGAAGAGAATATCCTATCGAGATTTGGTTGTCCTCAAAAAATAGTCACTGACAACGCCCAAGATTTCAAATCTATGGCGATGGTTAATTTCTAGCAAAAATACAACACTGTGCTAGGACATTCTAAAGCCTATTATCCTCAAGGGAATGGGTTGGTCAAATCATCCAACAAGATCCTGATGACCATAATAAAAAAAGTGTTGACATAAAATAAGAAGGCTTGGCATGTTCACTTGAAATATGCCTTATGGGCAAATCAAATTAGCACCAAGAAATCAATAGGTATGTCCCATTTTCAAATGGTTTATGGTACAGATGCCGTCCTTCCTATCAATCTCGCTCTTCCTGTGATAAATCTCTGTCAAGATGAAAATGAAGAGCCAAATGACGTTACAAGAAGGATAAATTAAATAATCTAAGTCCGACAAAATAGGGACAAAGTAGATGACAAACTTCATAAGTACCAAGATAATATGAAGAACCTTTTAGATAAAAAAGATAAAGACAGGGAGTTTCTTCCTAGAGATATAGTTTTAAAGTGGGATGCTAGAAAAGAATATGCAGGGCAACATGGCAAGTTCCACCATCTCTGGTTTAGACCATTCAGGATTGCAGTTATTGAAGGGAAAAATTCCTTCTTACTGGAGAACCTCGACTGAAAAATTCTTGACACTACTATCAATGGGCATTACCTAAAACATTTTATGCAATAATCATATTCCAGATTTCCATTGTATATACTGGTTTCGGTTTGCAATTTTATTCTTCTTTTGTAAATTATCCAAAATTTTACCTTCACTGTAAATAAACTAGGTTTACTTGATATCATCAAAACATAAATATAAAAACATGTACCACATATCATTTCTATTTCTGTGGAAGTTTCTGACATTTCTCATGTTTGTTCCTGTGCAGAATACCTACTGTCGATTGAGAGATAAAGATGTCAGAATCCAACACTCAGTTTTTAAAACATTCGCTTTCTCTCAAAACAGGTGATAAATTAATGATTTACTTGATTGAAAATACAAAGGAAATTTGAGGTATGAACTCCTATTTCGTTGGTTCAAGCTAAAATTTCAAAGAAATGTTACTAAATGTAAAGGAGGTTTCACTTAGAAAGATATTGTCACCCGACCAAAGATCAAATAAGTATGAAATTACAGCTTAATTATGAAGCCTTCTCTAAATGAAAAAAAAAATGAAAAAAAATGGAAATAAAATAAAAGAAAAAGAAAATAAGAATAAAAAAGGGCTTGAAACAAGTTCGAGAATCAATAAAAAAACTTGTGTGGGAATGGATTTATTTTGCATCAAACCCTCTCAATATTCGTTGTGTTTTATTCTGCCCATCCCCGAGCTTTATTTTCTTATGATTCTCACTACCTTTCCTTGGTCTTCATAGAAAGAACTGACTTCACCTTGACTCTGAAAACTTAAAAACATATCTTCAAAATAAGATTAGGCGAAGATCTCTATGTCCCTTTCATTTTAACTGAAAGAAAGTATGTTTAGGCTAATCTCGATAACTTTACCTCTTCTATCTGGTTTTAAAATGACTAATTCACTCAAGGTTGATCCCTGAAATTCAAAACCCCTATAAAATCTTCCCCATAGGCGAAGGTGTATTGAAGATTGGAAGAAAATTAGTTTCAGAGTATATTTAAAAATTATGACAGACCTTTCGTTTAAAAATTTTAAGCAGATATCATCCCTTGTATGATATACATATTTATTTCCCCCACTTAAAAATATTAAAATATAAGACATATGGTGAAAGGAAATTCATAATCTAATTGCCCCCATCTAGTCCAAGACAAACGGTAAAAGGAAATTCAAAATTCGATTGCCCCCATTTTGTCCAAGAAGAGATGATGAAAGGAAATTCATAAAATGATTGCCCTCATCTCAGGAAAATGAAAAAGTATTAATTGAAGTGGTGAAAGGAAATTCAATGGGAGAAGTTGATAACTTCACCGGGGTATTGAATAGGCTCTCTGGTAGTGAAGCATTGTCTATGTTCTCTGTATGGTTGTCATACATATCTACATGACATAATCTGACATCTAATTCTTTTTCTAGTAATATTTACATTCTGAACCAATGAGGGATCCCATAAATAATATGTTACATATATTTAACCTTGATGCGAATGAAATCGATCAAAATCTGATATTTCGGCTAAATTTATTTTGATTATCTTAAGCAAATCCAAACTCAGTTTTAGGAAAGGGAAATTTTAAATAGCCTAACTTGAGATAAAGGATTAGGTGTGTTTTGAAGTTTTTCTGAGGTTCGTTTGAAGTTCAATTTTTCTCAGTATGATTAATCCCTAAAGGTGTTTCCGAGAAATGCAATAATGACTCCATTTACCCAATAAAGGCACTTGGTCTATTGTTCTTCCACGTCTCACAGGGAGACATGATCCCCAGATGGAGACTATGTTGGAACACATATAATCCTAAACATTGGAGTTTTACATTCTCCACTTCATGAAAATATAATCTTTCCCAAAATGGTAACTTAGAAAATGACTTTCGAATTTAAAATCAAATTCATTTTTGGTTAATTAATAATAAGGCGCACGTGATACCTATTATTATAACCCTAATTTGCACCAGACATGCTTACCTGACATCGGGCCATCTCATATGCCTTCTTTTCCAAGCTAGTACTGAACAAATCTTCTTAAAAACACCCTTTTTAAAGTCCCACGCGCCCTGCTCCACTACAACCTGCATGTACACTCTAGCTGACCCATTACAACCCTCGTGTACCTACAAAAGCACGAAAAATGGAAAGTTGTCGACAGAACACATAGTTTTGGGTAAGTTAACTAAACCTTTTGACCATGCATGGCCAGTCACTTGACTAAATACCTAGCTCCTTCTAGCCTATAAAATAAGGGGTAGGCGTCCCATTTGAAAGGAGGAAAATCATAGTAAAGAAACTCTACCTGAATTCGTATTCCCCTTTGCCTAAGATTCTGCAACCATTTTGTGATTTCGACAAAGAAGATAAGAAAGTGTGTTAGCAGTTGGTGCATAGTAAAAGAGGAGCCCAGGACCAGATTCGTGGAGCAGTGGCTGTCTTCATCATTGTAAGTTTCTTTAGTGAAGTTAATAATAAAGAAGTACTTTTCCCGTCCCACCATATGAGGTTTTCATTGTTTATTGCGTACATGTTGATTATATCTCTAACCCATTAATCCATAGATCAAATGCATGTGGAGTTCTTTATTTGTCTTTTGTGAATGCAGGTCAGCCTTGGGAGGAGAGTTGCAGTCAAAGAGTGACCAAGCATGAAGAGGGATCGATACCAAATCCCAAAAATAAGGTGTGTTCACTTGATTTTCTTAACTATGTATTTGCTTAAGAATAATGGGGATTAGGTCTGGGATGATGGTAAAAAGTAGGAATCTTTAGGTCTTTTCTGCATGCATGATAAAACCCTAAGTGCTAGTCTGTAGGGGGATTTCCCACTCACAACAGAATTGGTGACCATACTGGGGAGTCTCTAGGGTTCTTTGGGGATTTTTTATTGGGTATTTTGAAATTGGTTTTACTGCCTTTTTTGAGTTTCTGCAAGAAGTCTGAGTGTTCAGGGGTTCTGGTTTTCAATACCAGTCTTCCCTGCTCTACTTACTAGACTATTTATTTTCTATTTTTGAGAGTCTTAAGAGGCATACATGCCCTGTAGAGAGACAACCCACATATGCACGCACCCTGCCTTTAGTCAGCCCACATATGCACGCGCCCTCCCTTTAGTCAGTCCGCGTATGTACACCTGCTGATGAAGTCCTAGCTGTGTGTCTGAGAATCCAGGAAATCCTTCTCAAGAAGAGGCAATCATCCTCTCCCCTGCAAAATTGATCCTTCTCAGGGGTCTTTTGGGTCTTTCTAGGTCTTTGATTGAATAGTCAATAGTCAGGTAAAAACCTCAGGATTAGCTTTGTTTTTCTATATTTTTCTTGCCTCTTTGCGTCAAAGTAAGTTTTTTTTTGCACCTTTAAGGGGTTCTGGTTTTCAATACCAATACTCCCTGCCTGAGCTTAGCTTCTTGTATTTCTTTTTTGAGGAGAAACAGAGGCACACGTGACCTGTAGTGGGCCTACACACATGCATAGGCACCCTACCCTTGGACAACCCACGTGCATATGATGGCTGTTGAAGTGACAATCGCGTGTCTGTCTAGAAATGTTTTTGAAGAGGAAACCATCCTCTTTCCTGTCAAGAGTCATTTTTTCAGGGATTTTCTTGTATGATTATAGTCTCTGTCATAGCAGTTTTAGCCTAGGTTGGACTCCAACATAACTTTCTTTTTCATTAAAACATTTCTTCTATTTCTTAGCTTTTTAAACTTATTTTTAACTTGAAATTTTGAGAAAAATGAGTTGCATTTTAAAAAAACAATTCCTCCTCATGGCCAGGGGGGGGGGGCATGAATCGTGCATTCATCGGTTTCTTTTAGAATATTTTGTTACTTCTTCTTTGATTGGAAGAAAATATATAAAAAAAAATAGCTTGTTAGTTCTCTTTCTTTCTTGGCATTTGCCTTGCGTTGTTATTTGAAAAAGAAAAAGAAATTAGCATAGTGTTGTGTTTCTTCTCATCTTAAAAGAATTTCAAAAGAAAAATAAGAAATATAATCCTTCTTTGCTAGTGTTCTTATCATTTCTTTTTTTTGCAAGAGTCTTAACAACATCAGTTGCACTACCACACCTTTTGAGTAAATCAAGCCTTAAAAAGAACGCTAATTAAAAATAACTAGACTTTTATGTTTGTAGGGTACATCAACTAGTTTAGGGTTAGGGCCTTGAATTAGGTTGGAGAGAAAAATATTCAAGGCTATAAAAAAAAACATACGAGTCTGTGCTAAGGA
This sequence comes from Picea glauca, assembly GCA_000966675.3. Lineage (NCBI taxonomy): Eukaryota > Viridiplantae > Streptophyta > Pinopsida > Pinales > Pinaceae > Picea > Picea glauca. The sequence goes on from JZKD02S1668855.1 coordinate 592,976, forward strand.
GTGTAGAAGTCTAATAACATGGAAATTATCTGGGACCCCCCTCTAACACAGGGGCTAAACATGAGTTCGGATGTGGAAAGGTAGTGGAGATAACCCCTCCAAAGTCGGACCAAGCGTAGTGGGGAATGCATATAGAGGACTTTTCTTGGGATTCCATTGATCTCATTTTCCATGGAGCTTCATGGGTCTTGAATCCGTTTGAGGTCCTTAGTCATCTTCCAAAAAAATTTATTTCGATACCCTTGATAGGTTTCATGCTTGATACCCTGCTCATTGCGGTCCACCTGATTGTCCACTATACCTGCCTGGTGATTGTTCACGAGCTGGCAACTTAGCTGCCTTTATTTTAGGGACTTACATAGGTGACTGCGGGGGTATACCACAGTACCTAGGGAAGACATCGGGCCACACTTTGCAAAGTATACCCGGAGGGTGCTTCTGTATTCAAGTTTCACTTGCACTGGTAAGTTGCTCTAGTGTTGGTTGGTGTAATTGTTCTTCCAACTAGTTAGTCGTTTGCTTGATTTGCATGTAGGAACTTTTAGTGTGTGCTCTGTGCTCCCTAGTTTTCCATAATGATTTAGTCAGTTGTGGCATTGGGTCTTCGACCTAGGGTGGTAGACCACCCACTCCGCTGGTTGAGAGGACTTTTCAGTCTTCCGCTTAGAAACATGGAGTCGCCTCTTTATAGGCGTTTTTTTTTATAACACTAGTTCTTCAGAGTCAGTGTGTGAGAATTTTATGGATTTGAATGATCCCGCAAGGGGAGAACCTCTGCATAAGATCTTCATGGCTAAAGTTCCTGATGATACCAACCAAGGAACCCCTTCGCAAGGGGATTCTTGTGCTTTTCCTTTCTTTGGAAACGTTGGTGTCCCTTTGATGGCCACTTTGTACATTCCCGGGTTGAATGTGGGATTACCGGTTTGGTTGGGTACCATTCCAAATGTCCCGAATGCTCTTGACGCTTCTAAGTTAAGCACCTTAAGTCATGGGCACCCTATTGATGTTTCTTTGTCAACAAATTCTTCTCCTCCTCCTTCTCCAGCCTCTGGTGAAATTACAGTTACTAGTAACCGGAAGTCTAAATGAAATAGAAAGAGGAAAAATAGGAAGAAGAAATCACCAACCTCTACGAGTCATGTTTGAGATAGGTTGAAAACCTCTGCAAGTCACATTGAAGACCAACACCCAACCTCTACAAGTTATGTTGGGGGCAAGAACCCAACCTCTGCAAGTTACACTGGGGGAAAGCACCCACCATCTGCAAGTCATACTGGGGGAAAACGCCTAGTCCCTACTAGTCATACTGGCAATAGGTTTGTAGCCTCTGTGAGTCATGTTATTGACCCATCACCAACCTCTGCAATTCATGTTGGAGATGTGCAACCAGCCACTTCCAGTCATGATGGGGCCATTGATACTATTGAGAAACCTAGACGGATAGGACGTAAGACTAAGTTCCCTTGTAAGCTTTGCAAGGGAGATCACCTTACTCATTTGTGCCCTGGCCTTCCAGAGGTACGAAGATTATGGTCCCTGTCTACAAGCTCTTCTGATTTTGAGACTTCTGAGGTTTCCTCGCAGCCTATTCAACCATTGGTTGAGAAAGTGGTGATGTTGATGCAGTCATCGACTGATCCCACACCTCTTTTGGGGGGTGAGGTGCCTTTAGACCATGTAGTCTCTAAGCCTATTTAACCATTGGTTGAGAAAGTGGTCATGCTGATGCAGTCATCGGTTGATCCCACTCCTCTTTTGGGGGGTGAGGTGCCTTTAGACCATGTAGTCCCATATCCTATTCAACCATTGGTTGTGAATGTGGTCATGTCGATGCAGTCATTAGCTGATCCCACTCCTCTTTTGGGGGGTGAGGTACCTTTAGACCATGTAGTCTTGTAGCCTAATCAGCCATTGGTTGCGAAAGTGGTCATGCTGATGTAGTCATCGGTTGATCCTACTCCTCTTCTAGGGGGTGAGGTACCTTTAGACCATGTAGTCCCACAACCTATTCATCCATTGGTTTCAAAAGTGGTCATGCTGATGCAGCCATCGGATGATCCCACTGTTCTTTTGGGGAGTGGCGTGTCTACCGACTATGTTTTTTAGCATTTCTAGTTTAGTGTATTCAAAACAAGGGGGCATTCTGCTCGTTCCGAGCACACCCCCTCCAAGCCCTAGGATGGTTTCTTTTGATTGGAATGATCTTGTTGAGCCTCGTCTTCCTTCTTCTACACCTTTTCAAATAAGGGTTGAAGTTAGTTCAAAAACCATTTATCGATGTATTATGGATGAAGGAGCCTCCGCAAGTATTTTATCCTCCTCGGTTTGGAAAGTCTTGGGATCTCCTAAGATTGTGTCTACTTCACATGATTTGTTGGCTTTTGACAGATGTCCTAGTGATTGTTTAGGGGTTGTTCCTCAGTTTCCTATCTTGTTAGGTGGGAAAATTGTCCTTGTTGATGTTATAGTGGTGCAAGGCCTGTTAGATTTCAATATGCTTCTCGGGCGTGATTATGTATATGTTATGAATGCTATGGTATCTACGCTCTTCCAGGTGATGCATTTCCCTCACATTGGAAGCATTGTCACTATTGACCAACTAACATCTGATAATCACCATCCTAATTCAATGTTAGTTTAGGCTGCCCCTTTATATGTTCCTAGCGTTCATGTAGACTCCACCCCGCCACGAGTTAATTATGTGGCTTCTTATCCTCGATGTTCAATTGCTTTTGAGAAGGAACCTATGCAATCATGTTTTCCCTCTCGAGAATTGGTCTCAACAATTGAGCCATTGGTTTATCCAATGGGGGCACGAGAACCCTTGCTTCCCTCTCTTGGTCCAAGTGGGCTTGAGTATCCTTCTGATTTTGATCTCGTTGTTTGTAGATCCTCAAGCCCTCGGGCTTGTGACTCTTCATTGATAGACTCTGCCAGTCCTGGCCATAACCTCCATTGTCATATGGAGTATGGTCAATTTACGTCACCCTTTGGGACCGTCGACCCTCGTTTACGTGATTTCTTGGATTTTGAATTGCCTTCAGATGAGGCTATCCTTGAAGCCATGACTACGGTTTCTATACAGTGGGAGGACTTACACTGTGGGTTGTGTCTTCTTCCTTTTTGGGAGACTTTCCAAGTTGACTATCAAAAAGACTCTTGGTCTGAGCCTAGTAGAGGGCTCTACCTGAACCAGTTTCATACATGAGTTGTAGCCCCCATGGGTCTTATTTTAAGCCCTTTTCAGACCCTCTAAAAATGAAAATATTTCCGAGCAATCTTGTTTTCTTTCATGCTCGTTAAACTGAAATTTGATGTCACATTTGTCTGGCAATAGTTTACCCCTTTTTTGGTTCGGATGGTTAACTGTACGAACAAAGGTATACTTTAGGAGCTTCGGTTCCCTAGAAGAGTATCCTCAGGTATAATTTTACCCCTTTTCCGGGCCTGAGGGACTAAATTTATGAAAACGGCACCCCCACGGAGTCCATAGTTAATCTCTTTTCAGACTCCCTAAAATTGAAAAGATCGTTGAGTGACCTTGTTTCTTCACACTCGTTAAAATGGCCAAGAAGAACAATCTTTACAGAGTCCATAGTTAAGATCTTTTCAGACTCCCTAAAAATGAAAATATTTTCAAGTGATCTTGTCTTTGCCACACTTGTTAAAATGATTTTGAATAGTCATCTTTTCGGTGCTAGTTTACCCCTTTTTCAAACCGACTAGACTATTTTTGAAACAGGTACCCCAATGGAGTCTTCTTTTACGCTTTTTCAGACTCTCTAAAAATGAAAAACCAGCCGAGCTTACCTTCTCTGGGCTCATTAAAATTACATTGAAGGATGTTACCATTGTGTGTCTTATTAATCGCATTTTCATACCCATGTCTTTGGCCTAATGCCGACTCCATGTTGCTCTCAACTGAACCATCTAAAACATGCCTTATACGCAAGCCCTGTAGCACTTTTCCTTTGCATCTTGACACCTTTGGCCCTGGGAGGGATTTTTTCGAGTGTCCTTTCTCTGAACATCAGTCTTGTCCTTACGCCTAGAACTAGTATGTTTGTGACACTCGTTCCTCCTTTGTAATGTAACATTCTTTTAATCTTTTTCCAAAATTATTGAAAAAGACAAAAAAATCAATTATACCCCCAAAAGAGAAAGGGAAAAGTATTTTCTTTTTATTGGCAACACAATGAGTCGCCCTTGAACAAAGCACATCCTTTTGTTTGTTTGTCAAGCCTTGGGATTTAATATGACCTTAGGAAGTTGTTCTCTCTCATAGAGTTGTGCCCTCCTCTGTTTGGTTATTCTTCCAAACATATGGAGAGTTTGCATTGCCTCCTGCATTGTGAACTTATGTCAATTCCATGTTGCCTGAGTCTCATCATTTGGCATGTTATTGTCCAAGGGAAGTTTTTACCAAGCTTGAGTCATCCCCTTTGCAGTTTGTCTATTGCCATCATGCCTGGCCATCCCGAAATTCCAATCAAGTATTTGTTCGAAATCAATGAAGCCTCTAGTCTAATCATCAAGATCCTCTAGTCCATGACTAACGAGCCATCGAAGTCCTCTGGGTAGTGTAGTCATACACTCATATTACACTCCTACCCGAGTTTTGAATATGTTGAAGTTGATGCTCGAGCTTTGAAGACCTCATCTCCAACCATCAGGCCTTATCAACTTCTAGAAGATGGATACTATGCATGTATATCTTTTTTATTTTGAGATGTAGATCTATTGTGTATTTCTCACATCTACACTTTATATAGTTATATGACATGGATCTACAGTGTATTTGATTGGTAGCCAGGATTTTATTTTCATTCTGAGCACGGGTATGCCTGCCTCAGTGAGAAAATTTTTATTTTGCAGATGGAACCTCCCGAATTCTGGTCCCTAGGCTCACTGGTTTGGTATTTTGTTAAAGATTGATAATTTATTTTGACCATCAGATGCTCTTCTGATCTCACACATTAGGGGGCATCTTTTATAACCCTAATTTGCACTAGACATGCTTACCTGACATCAGGCCATCTCATATGCCTTCTTTGCCAAGCCAGTACTAAACAACTCTTCTTAAAAACACCCTTTTTAATGGCCCACGCACCCTGCTCCACTACAGCCCACGTGTACACTCTAGCTGATCCATTATAGCCCGCGTGTACCTACAAAAGCACAAAAAATGGAAAGTTGCCAATGGAACACACAGTTTTGGGTAAGTTAACTAAACCTTTCGACCATGCATGGCCAGTCACTCTACTAAATACCTAGCTCCTTCTAGCCTATAAAAGAAGGGGTAGATGTCCCATTTGAAAGGAGGAAAATCATAGTAAATAAACTCTACCCGAATTCGTATTCCCCTTTGCCCAAGATTCTACAACCATTTTTTGATTTCAACGAAGAAGAGAAGCAAATGTGTTAGCAGTTGGTGCACAGTAAAATAGGAGCCTAGGACCAGATTCATGGAGAAGTGGTCGTCTTCATCATTGTAAGTTGCTTTAGTGAAGTTAATAATAAATAAGTACTTTTCCCATCCCACCATATGAGGTTTTCATTGTTTATTGCGTACATGTTGATTAAATCTCTCACCCATTAATCCGTAGATCAAATGCATGTGGAGTTCTTTGTTTGTCTTTTGTGAATGTAGGTCAGCCTTGGGAGGAGAGTTGCAGTCAAAGAGTGACCAAGCATGAAGAGGGATCGATACCAAACGCCGGAAATAAGGTATGTTCACTTGATCTTCTTAACTGTGTATTTGCTTAAGAATAATGAGGATTAGGTATGGGATGATGGTAAAAGGTAGGAATCTTTAGGTCTTTTATGCATGCATGATAAAACCCTAAGTGCTAGTTCATAGGGGGATTTCCCACTCACAACACCTGCCATTGATGAAGTTTTTCCATTTGATCAAATGATCCTAATTCTCTGGAGTTTTGGAGCCACCTATTTGTTAAAGAATTAAATCACTAAAGTTCACTCCAAAGATTTGTGCTTCAGGCGTTTCGATAGGTCTTAACGATAAAAGCCCCAAAACCCAAAAGTGTCCATTCATTACTTTTCCTAAACCTTTAAAAAGACATGAGTCATAGTACACGTGTATCTTTTGAGTTTTCCCTGAGTTGACATGTGGCACCCATTTCGCACATTTTCATTTGAAGATTCATACAATTTCAAGTAACATGTGGCACTTCCCTTTTCTCGACACATCATCTAGAATGACATCATCTGTGACAGGTCACTATGGGATATGACCCTTCAGAAATATAACAAAGGACTAATTCATAAATCACCGAAGCACCAAAATACCAAAGTATTAAACTTTAATTAATTAATTTAATCATGGTCAAGGGATACTTAATGACTTCGCACTTCAAGGTTCGGACGTTTACCCTTCACCGTATCCTAAAATCTCTGAAGTCTGAATTTATGAAACACTTAAAGTTAAATATAATTAATTAAGACTTAAAAGAAATTAATGAATAATTAATCACTTCGCAGTTTCAAGTTTCAGGGATTTCCTCTCGAGCTACATTTAAATTTTCCAAAGTTCTAACTCTTGAAACACCTTAAGTTAACACACCTTTTTAAACATGATTAATTAAGTTTTTAAAAGCGATTATACAGGGATTAACCTTCGCAGATTCACGATTCGGGAAATTCTCACTCTGTCTCATCTAAAAATCCCGAACACGAACCATCGAATATTAATGGAATTTATGAATAATTAACGGTAATGATTCAAATGAAGATTGCGGATCTCCAGGTAGACTCTTCCATTAAAGTTAATAAATTTTCCTTCAATGAGGTTATACTAGAATCAATGCATCTGATGTGAATGAAAACACTTCAATTTTGAATTCATTTCCACCTTTCGCAAAGTAGCAAGTTTTATTTGATTGAGAATCTCAGACAATTCCTCTGCAACAGGTAAACTAGTTTTGTTCTCTCGATATCATGGCACCACGAAAAGTGATGAAGAATCCTGATGCGACTGGTGAAGGTTCAAATCCAAATGTAGACTTTATGTCAGATACCACGATGCGAGCCATAGACACTGTGAAATCTTGGACACAAGTGTTCGAGGTTCTGGAACATGAGATCATAAATTGTCTAGAAGATTCTGGTGATGAAGAAGACGATACTCATGAAAATAAACTCATATATATAGCTCATTCATAGCTACACAAGATATTTTCACAACCGAGACTCATGTCGTATAACGACATGATAAGCTGGGCCTTGGAGAACATCAACATCCAAACTAGGAGCATCACCAACCACCAGAAAGTTGTCATTGGTTCTTTCCGACCAGAACACCTCCAAGTAATGTATAAGTTATCTCCCAATCTTAAATATAATTACAATGTTGCATTTATGTTGGACTTTGAGCAAAAGGAGTGAATACAATACGAAAAGAGTTATCCCAATATCATCAGGGCCTGGTGGGGGCACCCAGAGAAGTTCAAGGCCGACGCTCATGGTGTGTATTCCACAACGTCGTTGGATGTTCATATGATTTACATAGCCATGATTCTCTATAGAATGTTTGGGAAGAAAAGTCCCACTCATTTCTTGATGGAATGGGTATCTATCATGCACGAGGTGGTCGAAGGCTACACTTTTAATTGGGCCAAAATGTTGTCGGATAATTTGGCCAAAGAAATTACTGAATACAAAATGGTGAAATCAAAGTGGAAGCCTACCCATTTATATATGTTTGTGTATGTCATGGATGTTATATATTTCATGAACCCTTTCCCATTGATGAGTTGGAGCTGGACCCCGACCAATACAGAGCCTATCCACTTCTACCATTCCAAGTTGTGGGAGGAAAAAGCCAAATATTTCTTTTACAAAATCTGTAAAAATGTAGTGGTGCCTATTCATATAGCCCTATATGGTCACCCACCTCCTCGGATTTCAGACATGATCATGGGAAATCTAGGCAAACTAGTTGATTGGCTCATTAAAGAAAACTTCTCTTATATCAGGGTTTTGGGATGCTCAGTTCCTCCCCATGCTCTCCCGCGATTTTTACCAGACCAAATGGTGTGCAAGGAAGTATCATACTAGACAGTAATGGGAGGTATCAGTAAGGAGCTGAAGGCAACCCAGAAAAAGGTATGGATGATTTTCCCTATCCAGGTTGGCATGTTGCACTTGTTTATGGTATAGATTGATATATGTTAAGGATTGTTGCCTCATCTCAGTTGGTGTTGAGGGTGTAAGATAAGTCTTGCATTATAGAGCTAGTGGTCTTGTAGAGTTTTACTCTATTCAATTGTTTCTAAAAAACCCCAAGGATTGTATTCCGTAATAAAAATAAATTGTACATACATCTTGTGTTCTTTGTGTTCTTTGTGGTGATGACTTGTTGATGATATATTGTTGATATATGTTGCTGATATGTGTTGACATTTAACTGGTTATAAATGAAAATAATTAGTAATGAGTTAATGGTGATTGTTAACTAAGGAGTTTTGGTAAAAAGATCCCTACATTTTTCACCCCCCCCCCCC
>JZKD02S1668855.1:645545-660173 GCA_000966675.3 Picea glauca
AGGATACTAGGAGGTATAATTACAACTAATGGCCTAAAGCCGACATAAATAAAATAACATTACTAATATAATATGCCCCAATTAAGGGGTAATGAGCTAATATTAGGGCTTAACACATTGGTTTTGTGTTGGATCTTGTCTTACTGCGTCATCTCCTGTCTTAGCTCCTCCACATGTAACTATGTTGATATTTCTTCCATCATCCCTTGCTTCTGTATAAATCCATTGAACATTCTAATTGTTCTGATTTCTCTTGTCCTGGATCTTCCCCAAAAGTGGTATACAAGCTTTTGTATCATGATTTGATGTGCGAAAATACATACATGTCATAGGTGGAAGTGGATATTCTCTTGCATAGTGTCCTGGGTTTTGACAGTTATGGAATACCACCAGTCCTCTACCTCTTCCAAAGCCTCCTCTACCTCGTCCTCCACCTATGTATCCATATCAATATCCCGTGGGGCGTTGTACTGAGGATATTGATTATATTGCGCGAGATTATATTGGGGTTGCCTGGTATTTTGTTGTGGCTGTGCAACATTATATTGTTGTGGCAATTTTATATGGGGCTAGTACTTGGTTAAAATGTGGTGCATATTTCCCTGTCATCATTTCTTCCTACACCCTATAGGTGTCTTATTTTCTTTCCCTCATCAGCTCCATTGTCCTTCAATCTTTTTCATCATGGCCCATTGACTTGCAAAAGTTGCAATATGAACTCTTAGGCACTGCCTGATATTTCTACATCATTGGACAATGATATGGATCATGCCCCCGTGTCTTTCAGATCTCACACCATAGTCCTCCTAATGGTATAGGTTTTTGCAGTCATGTTTCCATGTACTGCATAAAACTTGGGCATTCATTCTTATGGTTTCCTTCTGTCCTACATGTGGTACACCAAACTTCTTTTCTTTTGTCCTTACCCCTGTTCTAGTTCAGTTGAAAAGTTAAATTATTTATATCCTCCTTCAGCTCCTCTATTGTTGGATTTGTCTTCTAATATTGGTTCTCTTCTAGTTGTAAGGCTTCCTGTAGAGCCTATGCCTAAGTTTGAAACTTATGTTGTCTCAAAGGGTATTTCAAGTGTGGTAGTAGGGAATTCACAAATACATGTCTATGTTGCATATCTGTCATGACATACTTCCTCTTTCCCTTCAATCGTTTGAATCTCCGGTCAATCTCCCAGATAGATTCTCTTGGTTTCTATCTAATACCTATCATCTCATTCATTTACCGATCCTCTGATCTAGGCTTATGTAATTCATTTATCAACAACTTCTTGATATCTACAATCATTCTGGTTGTTCCTGGTGGATTGTTTGCAGCTAAGCTCATGTACCAATCCAGTGTGCGGTCTCTTACTGTGTGTTCTTCCAGTTGTTGCCATGATCTTATTGATCTAGTATTCCTCCATCATGATTGGATCTAAGGCCTCCTCCTTCTCTCCTTTATCCATCTCTTCCTCCATTTCTCCATCTCTTGTCAGTGCTTCCCCACTTCCCCCATGCACGCAGGGAAGTTTAGTTGTATGATGCCATTGTCATTACACCTTTGTTGTATAGTAAAATATTGATGGAAGTATATAATGATATGATATACCTACCTCTAGGTCCCTTCATGAACTCTTTCTCTGCTGAGCTATAAGACTTCATAGTATCTACTGAAAATTCTGTGATAAATCCTGCAAGAATGTTGTCTAACCAGAAATCTATTGCACACGTAAATTTATTGTCAACTTGTTGTAACTATGTGATCTCCATAGAATTCCACTCTAGCTGTCTGATCTGATTTGTAGGGTGGTTATTTTTCAACCTCAATATCCACTCCTGCAACACATGCGAGAAATCACAAAAAAATACTTCATGCAAGTCGCTAAATACATACTTGTCCAAATATTTGTGCGGTGTTAACTTTGGGTTTCTGTTATCTTTCTGCACAAATTCTAGCTCCTTTGTTTTCAACCAACTCTCTATCTTTGCCTTTGTTGGGTTACATGGTCTAAACATATCCTTTTATATTCTCATTCTTTTAACATTTCCTCACTAGATCTGACATTCTTTTCATGATTCTTCAGCAGATCTCATTCACTCAATCCCATTTTGTTCCATCCTTGCAACGAAACCTTTTGTTGGTTGCTTCTTTTTTGTTACCATTATTGGGTTGACCCAGGTTCAGATCTACTATGGTTTCCAACAAAACCCCACTAAAACTATCTCCCCCCCTGGTAAAGAAAAAGGAAACACAATGCACAAAAGACATTGTGCAGTCTCACCTGAGATAGTTCTTATGGGTGGCTGCAATTCTCAGGTTCTTACAGCCTAGAAATGAGTGGGGATACAATATTACACTCTGTGATCTTCATTTGTTTACTCTAACATTCAACTTATGTTGAATATTCTATCCTTCTTATTCATACATGTAAAACAATAGATCTACTAAGTCAATCATGCATTTTTATAATATCTAATCCTTGATAGTAAAGGAAACACACAATATTCAATCACATAACACATGATCTACCATGGTTCACCCCCTCTTGGGCTACTTCCAAAAATATTTGGCTCTTCTTCTCTTTTATTATGGTGTTTCCAAAACTACAACGTCACGCACATTACAAATCTCCATCATACGGGTCGAGATCTACAATGAGATGGACTAGATCACACCAGGCTCCCCATCCTGTGATCTAACCCTAAATATATACCTTATTTCATCTCCTCATCTCAAAAAATTACAAAATAAGATCGGATTTTACATACATTATGGTCCACAACCAAAAACCTGAACCAAAACTAATAATAGTCTTGGAATAAAAACAACAAAAACCTCGACCTAGACCTCCTGGGTACCTATTTATACATGTTTTCAGCTTTCCATCAATTACATTCTCTTACCAAAACCCTAACCCTAGCATGGTTAGGTATTCTTGCATGCATGCCTCACATGCTTTCCTCTTCTGCATGCGTGTTTACCTTGCACTTGTTGCTTTTCCTGCTAGTTGTCTTTTCCTTCTTTGTGCTTTATTCCTCAAAATTAGTCTTTACCCCAAAATGGGCATGTCCCAACACCCATAATAAACATTCCATCCTCCATTTATCCTTTTTTCAACGTTATAGTTCCAATTGAGCTTGTGGTGGATATTGATTCCAAGATACTTGTATGAAGGAAATTCCTCCAAGATATTGTTGTCATAAACAAAAGTATCATAGGTGATATTTTTGGATTTAATTATCATAACCTTTGTTTTGTCACTGTTCACATTCGTTCCCATGTTATAAAAAAAGTCCTTGAGGGTTATTAGTTTATTACCTAGATCATAGGGACTCTTCGCCATAAGAACAAATTGCTTCACGACTTCATAAATATATATCTTCTAATCATTTAATAATATATTTTTTTTTCAAATTTGATTTACAATGATATTATTGTTACATTATCTCCATTCTTCAAATTTTTAGACATTAAAATTATGTTAGTGTTTTAAAAAAATAAATTAAATTTAAAATGTTAAAGAACGTTAATAGTCCATTGATTAGAATTAACCCATAAATATTTTCTATTACATCAAATGTTTTCAAGTTTAGATGAATCATCATAAAATTTCAAGTTGTATTTAGGGGTTTTAGAAATTTAATATATATACCATTGTGTCTTAGGAAATGATATAGGTACCAATAATTATAGTAGTGAATAAATGTCTCCATGGATCAATCAAATAGTATGCAAGGTCTTAACTTTATTTTAAGGAAGTAGACAAAAATGCTAATGGGTTTAAAGACTTTGTGTAATGTACCTTCCTACATACGTATCTCAAGAACCTGAGTTCTAGAAATAAATTCCACATTCTTAGATGGGATTTGAACATCTGATACCATGCTAATTAAAACAAGAAGCATTCATATCAATAGACCATGCATGCAAGCAAGAAAACGAGTAAAATATATATAATGCATAATTCCCATGCAATATACATATTAAGAAGTAAAAACACAATGGAAATAAGCACAACAATATATAACATGAACTAAATACACAAAGAACTTATCTTTAAAGATAAACTTCACTTAATCATTGTAGACGTCAGATGTTCCACCCAACCTTAGAATCTGTTGCATATTAATTCTCTACAAGAGGAAACCCCCAAGCTGAAGGCTATGAATCCAAAAGGATGGGTGGCTAAGTCGACTCCAAAACACACACACCAGTCAAATATCAATCTCTCATAGGTTTCTCAACCACACAACAATTCCCAACTTAGCAACTCTCTTTCCCCCTTAACATGTACAACCCAAATAAATGAACCCCCTTCTCTACAATGTAGTATCTCAGGTTGTCCTGCTTCTTTTTATGGATCTATTTCTACTGACCAAGACATCTCAATCTTGGAAGATCCAAGGATTCTTAGTTGTGGAAAATTCTTACTCAACCACCATCATTCTCATGCACACATTGTTGGGCTCTAAATATGTCCTAAAACAACCTTAGTTTAACATTAATTTATCAACCCGAGGATTTGTCTTTTATCTCAAGAACATCTGCAAAGTGCATCCAGATAGATTATAGAGGCTAAAATCGTGTAGCTAAAGAAAACCTGAGTTTATCCACAATCAAGTTCCTCAAATGTTCATTTAAAGATTCTAAGATTAAGATCTTACTTAACAGAATTGAAATCTAATTGCTAACATGTTGTAAATGAAAAAGAACTAGTTAACCTGCTAAATTCATTTAACTAAAAAGCAATGATTGAATTTGAGTAAAGACTTGCATAATTAACTATTAACTAGGAATTGAATTGTTGGAAAGGAAATAGCGAATTATTCTAATGGAAAGAAACTGCAATTGTAATCTAATAGTAAGGAACAACAAACATAATTGAATGGAAAGGAACAACTATTGTAACTTTAACTAAAAGGAATGACAATTGTAACCTATTCAAAAAGGAACAACAAATGCTAATCTTAAGTAAAAGGAACAGAGTGTATGAAAATGTGAGGAACTGTCAAGCAAAAAACTACAGTAATGGAAATTGGAATCAACAATCATTAATACTTAAGAGAGATATTTATATTCTGTATGCAAACTATATGAAATCATTAACACGCTTATGCATTTAACTATTGTGAAAGGGAATTGAACCGTAAAATAGAAATCAAACTGATACAATTACAATTGAAATGGTAGCTCCTTTAGACCGAGCCCTTGGTCCTTAAAATCACTACTACGAGAAACTCAGTATATAGAAATGGTGAAAAAAATCAAATCTTTTATTAACTTCATAGCTGATACATCATTCACAAAAATGACTTGTGCAGAGTAACTCTGAGTCTGAATACTTGAACATAATTCTTATATTTCCTTTTAGGATCTATCATCCTCTATATATACAATAATCTGAGTAAATCAAGCCATCCTGAGGATTGAAAGATCCTCAGGATTGCTTTACTGTTATAAAGCTACAATATAGAAAACATAATCATCTTTAAAACGACTTCTGTGCCAAAATTCCTTAACCTCCAATGGCTCACGCATCTTCAAGATATCCTTTGCTATTTATGTTTTGACAATATTTAACCAATCCTATTAATATAATAAAACAATTCCAACCGTATTTTAGAATCTATTCATCACGACTTCAATAATATCACTAAAAGACATATTAATCATTTTTCATTCTATTTATCCCTAATTAACAGAAAAGTCACTCAAGATGGTATCACAAACTGTGTGAATAAGGAGGATATTTGTACCGTTTTCATAACCCAACACACATGCATCATTTTCTTACTGGAATAACCAGTAGATACCTGCAACCAACTAGAAATGACTCTCTACCTCCAACATTGTGATCCCATGCCAAAAAACAAGAACAATGATGAGAAAGAATGAATGAGGAACGAGTGTGGAAAAACAATGATTGAGGAACCCCCAACAACCAACATCATGGTTTAAATATTTACATGGAATAATGCACCATGTGGCTTCCCCAAGAATCTCACAACACCACTTTCCCAACTAATTCCAAGATGGGTTAATAAATATTATAATTATTTGACTTAGCCCCTTTAGCCCCCTCACTTGTGGAATCATAGCTCCTTCATTTATGGAATCATAGCCCCCTAAGACTATGTCATTGTCTTTCTATAGCCAACGATGTGTTTGTATTATTTATACCCAATGCTAGTACATTGTTAGGCTTTATGACCTTTCAAATTTACAAGAATTGTGACCTTTCATCAAAAAACAAAATGCATTGCTAATATGGGAATCAAAACTAGGGTATTACATCCCTCTCCTCCTTATTTTTGGCACCATCCTCGATACATATCACCATGCATATGTACATATATACATCATTTTCATGAAAAATTCAAAAATAACTATGAGCATGCATCTCATATTGCATTTTCCATCTCCCATGTCACCTTTCCAGGGCTGTAACATGTCCATTGGACCTTTACTCTACCTATGGATATGATTCAGAGCATCACGAATTTCATGTCTAGTATATGCATTTAATGTACATGAAAGTATCCTTCTAGATCCACTTGAATCCAAGTCCAATCAATGACATGGTTAAGATCATGTAAAAACTTTTTCAATAAAGAGACATGAAATGCACTATCAACATTCATGGAAGAAGGAAAAGAAAACATATATGCAACTGGTCCTATTCTATATAATATTTCAAAAGGGCCATAGAATTTGGTTGCTAGCTTGGTACAATTTCCCAACTTCAATGAAGTCTTCTTGGGATTCATTTCAAAAATACATGCACTCCCAATTTAAATTCTTTGGTTATCCTGCTCTTACCTGCATAACTCTTCTACCTATCTTGTGATGCTTTCAAATTCTACTTAATTTTAACCATTTTCTCTTTCATTTCCTTGAGAAATTTTGGCCCAAGTACTACTTTGTATGTTGGGTTGTCCCAACTTAATGGAGTATTGCATTTTCTGCCATATAGAGCTTCAAATGGGATCATCTTTAATGAATCTTGATACCTGGTGTTCCTGAGTTTATACTTAAGGATTCAAAGTATAATGTCAAGGCATCCAAAAAATAAAGAGAGTTTAAAATATGAGAAGAAAGTCAATCTTTAGGGAAAGGCGCTATGGTTGATTTCTAAGTTGTCTTTGCCTAGCTTCCCAACATTCCTGGATGCTTATGTCATGTTCAATCACTGTCCATGAACGTTCAAGTTCAACCCGGGTGTTAGTAGTTTCTAAGATGGTATTAAACAAGGTTAAAGCGATGCTCGTTTGATCTATGAGACCGGGTTCTATATTAGGTTGTCTTGCCACAGGTACAGTCATGGAGAAAAGAAAATTAAAATATCTGTTGTTTTTATGTTTGCTTTTTCTATTTTCAATAATATGAGAAAAAATCTTGAAATTGAATTTGTATAACAATTCAGAGGTTGTTTTTCGTGTCTGAGTCAAATTTTAAAATAATAAATGTGATGAAAGAAAAACATAAAGTTGTTAACAAAGTGAGGCATCAATCACATAAGAATCTCACTTTGATAAAAAAGAATAAAAATGGATGTGAAACCTTTAATGAAGCATAAGAAGCTTAAGATGTGGTAATCTAACTAACTCACAGGTTTTGTATTTGCTAATAGCCAACACAGAGGAAAATCTGTAAACAATTAGATAACTAAATGAACCATATAACCACAGTCGATGTTGTACTAATTTGTGATTAAGCATTCATGAAAGACATATAAATAAATATGTTGGAATAAGAAAGAACAAAAGAACACATAAATCAAGATTGACAAAATATGGAGTCTCTGGTTTGCAATTTGTCTTAATTCTCAAAAAAGAGAGATTTATTCATTTCTATCGGCCAAGAAAAAACCTGCTCTCTATCTTTTGAAATTATATTTATACAAAAGGTTATCAACCCTAGACGGTTGGAATTTTCCTTACTCCTAGATATTAACGATTACAAAATAAAAACTTGAACCGTTTCACTTGTTTCCTTTCTATCTCTTTCTCATATTGGTAGAATGAGCATGCGTGTGTTACTTCATTACTTCTTTGAAGTACTTCCTTCACCTGGCTCAAGACACTCAACGCACTTACTTATAAACTATACTAAAATTCTTGAAGGCTCTGTCACATCCTTTGCCTAAAAACAATACAACTTTCTCTGTAATTTCCTTCAAACTTTATTGACAACAATTGTAGATTTGGCTTTATCAGCCATCTATCCATTTGAGCGATGTCAACCTGCTTCGACTTTGAAATTTCAATCTGAGCTTCATTTAAGCTTTCTTTGATGTCTAATTGATGTTTTATAACATTGATTTGTCCTAGTATTCTAGCACAATCGTCCTTTCCAATGCCTAGTGATTTTTTATCTAGCAAATCAAAAGCCTCTTCACAATATTCCTTTATTTATTTGGCCATTTTCTTACTCTCGACTATATTGGCCTCCCATGCCTTTAGTGTGATATCACCCCTGATTTGTTCTGCGACAGTCAATCTAGGAGTTACCGGTACCTCTTCTCTACCCGAAGATATGACTACCTTTTGAAAGGTGGTTCGGGCTGCATTAGACTATTTTTCTTTGAAAAGAATATTATCTAATGATTGAACCATCTCCCGAAAAAAAACTTGCATGATCCCTACCTTAGAAAACAGGTTTTGTTGTACTTCTTCCAACTTCTGATGTACTTCTAGTGCCTGGGCTTGAAACACTTCTATATTTACAACCTGGCTTTCAGTAGAACTCAATTTAGCTTGCAGTTGCCTTACTAATTCTTCTTGTTGGATGACCTACCCTGTCTTGCTTGAGCAGCCTTTTGTACTTCTTCGAGATCATATTTAATTTGTTGAATCTCTTGTCTATATTTTTCTCTAGCCTGTTTGAGTCCTTTGCTGACTTGTTTTTTATAGTATTCTCTACATTCCTTATTTTATCTCGCAGCTGATTTATCAATTGATTTCTCTGCCTTAGCCTTTATTTCAGATTATCATCAGAAAATAAGTTGGTCGTTGCAAAAGATCCTAAAGATCCTTCCACCTTTGTAGAAAAATATTCTTCTTCCAATATTTTCCCATCTAATAATACTCTGTGCCTTTTTACCATTGCACCCTCTCTCATGTGCATTTCTTTCTTCACCATGGCCTTTCTTTTATTACTGAAAAAGAACTCGGTGGGAGGTATCTCCTTGACAGAGATAGGCGTGAAATCGCTTATGAACATTGCCTCTGTATTAGGGTTTTCTCTCGTGAACTGTACTGGTGTGACAACCTCAATGGGGTTGCCAATTTTTGTGGACAAATTTTTCTTGTCTCCTTTAGTAGTTGATTTCCCAGGCGAAGACGACGACCTGTCTTCTTCGTTCTTTATTATTGTCTCTTTTTTATCTTTACCCTGTTTATCTAATATCTCCTTCTTTGGGATATTTCCCTTCTGAGTCGAGACCTCAACTTTCTCCTAGTTTTCCAAGGTTTCTTATTTGGTTGAGCTTCCAACTTCTGAATTTTGGGTCTTTGCTTGTTGTGTATCTGGAGATTTTAGGCTTTTCCCCTGTAATACTTTGGGTAGGTCACTTCTTCGGTGTTTTTGGAAATTGTAAAACTCAGCCATTTCACCAGGTAGTAGAGCTCGAACTCAGATCAAAACTTCTTGGTAACATCTTGCCCCTCAGAACATTTTTTCATGAGGGGACCCTTCATTTTCATACTTTTAAGATTGCAACTGCCCATATGGTTTCCCACGACCCTATGTGGGTCATTCTTCTTGAATTCAATCCTAACCATCTTTATCTCTTCTAAAGTTGTAGCCTCCACCCTAGAGTGACCAAAATCCAATAAGGAAAATGAACCAATAGACAAAGGAAAAGATGGCCATACATTTTTCTGCACGACTTTTAGCTCTTTTCTAATCTCGTCGAGTATCGTTTGTCATGCAAATTCATGACACACTAGTTTGTCTGGTAAAAATTCTGGTAATGCATATGGAGGGACCGAGGAGTCAAAAACTCTGATATAAGAGAAATGCTCCTCTATGTACCAGTCTTCCACTTCACTCAGGCTAACCATAACCTTGTTTGAAATTCTTGGCGGTGGGTGACCAAATATAACAATATGCATCGACACCACTACCCAGTTAAATATTTCATAAAAGAAATCTTTTGCCTTGTCTTCCCAGAGCTTCGAATGGTAATCATGAATTGGTTCTGCACTTTCTGGAGTCCAACTCCATCTCATCAGCAGGAAAGGCATCATGAAACAGATAGTTTCCATAACATAAGCTGACATAAAGAATGTGTTGGAAGATTGGTTGTTGTCATTGATGTCAACCCTAGTCATGGGTTTTGGACCACAAGATTGATGAAGGTATTTGGACATGAAGGACAATGGACATGCAGATACAACACCCATGGATGGATAGTATACATCATGTTGCTTATGGTGGCATGTGGCACATCACGTGGATCCTCATGGTTGAGGAGAAATGAATTTTTGAAGATGACAAAGTGAATTGAAGAAGGAAGTACATGTAGGCCCTGAAGATAATTAAAGAACATAATTACAAAATAAGAAAGTGTTAGGTCGGCCCTAATATTAAAAGGAATTGACATAAATATTATAAATAAATATCATTATATAGTCATTTGATACACAAGTCGAATTTCAAAGGAAATCAGAAGTAAAGAAGGTCGGATTTCAAGGGAGGATGAAGTCTTTTGGTGATGTGTTCTAAGGTATGTTATTTTCAGTTCATCTTACCATTTTTGCTATAACTGTTTTTCTAGATTGATTCGGATGGTGAAATTGATATGGTATTGAGAAGACATATCAAGGTATCTTTGGTAAAATTTTCAGATTTTTATTCTCTATAATTATGGAGATACATTATGTGGAAGATAGGGTTTTTGACCATTCCTGAAGCTAGTCAATAAACAGGTGTTCCGAGTAAAACAGTCATAACGTCTTCATAGAGAATCAAAATCAAGTGGGAAAAATTCCATTGGAAATAGTACGGACTTTATTTTCGTGTGTGCGAGTTTCAGAATCGGATGTTAAATATTGAGTGTGGGGCATTCTGTACAAGTTCGGTCTCCTGAATAAACCATAATTGAACAAAGTCTACCATTCTCTCTATAACTTATTTTTTGGGTGGAAGGAAGGGGCAAGGATGGAGAGTTAAATCCTCTCTTGATATTAGAGGATTGTATCTTCCTCTTGGAGGTTTAACCCTCCCTTTACATTTGGAAGCTGTAGCTACCTTTGGAAGTCATTACTTCCCTTGAACAATAACTATTGATTATTTCCCATATATTGTGCATGGTGTATTGTGGTGTATTGGTGTAACTCTTATAATATCGTTCATTGATCATTGGATATAGTTGAATGGTTTAAGTATAAGTTGAAAAAGGTTTTAAATTGTACTTGATATTGATTCACCCCCCTCTCAGTATCAACAGAATGGATCTCGTTGCCCTTTGGTTTTCTTCATTTGGTATTCTGAGATTTCGCTAGCTAGATTATCTGACAATATATTTTCCCAGTCAAAATAAAATCCTTCCGCCATCGAGTGAATAATGGGAACCCATGGTAGGAATAAATGGGGCGTGTTTTCTTTTCCATAAATTCTACACATCATCGTGGCTATATACATGAACTGTGGTTCAAGCGATCAGATGGAATATACGTCGTGAGATTCGGCTCTGAACTTTTCGGGGCATGAACACCAGTCTTTGATTAGGTTGGAAAGACTATTTCCAAACTGATCACACTCCTTATTACTAAAATTCTCTAGAAACCTGGTGTTATAAACTAAGTTTGATGTTGCAGACAATTTATACATGACTTGTGTGTGTTCGGGTCAAAACGACCCAACAACTACTTTCTAAGACTTGAATATCATTCGATTCGAGATATCTACATGATCCAACACCCATTTGATCATGTCGGTGTAAGGTAAAAGCCTTGACCTGGTTATTATCTTATGTAGTTCTGCTTGAGCGATAATCTCATATTTGGTAGATAAGTTATCCTTTTCATTGTCGCTTGAGTCATTAGGATAGTTTATCACTTCGTATTGTATGGTGTTGAACACATGCGTCCAAGTTTTAACCGTGTTTATACTTCTGGGCGAAGTATCAGAAATAACGTCTGTGTTCTAGCCAAAACTTTCACCAACTACTTTAGGTGCTTTCCGTGGAACCATGATATCAAATTCAAAGTTTTGTTACCGGTTACAGAGAATGAGAATGTAGAAAACTAGTTATTTCACTAAGCCAACTCTAAGAAAACAAGAAAGTGATTGAGAACTGAAAATCATTTTTTTCCTTAAACGCATAAACCATGTGTATACCTTCATTGACAACGCGTTTAATTCCAATAATAAAACTATTTGGGCGTTAAAATATGATCCTATTTGGAATCATTTCCCTAAATCAGATATTAATGTCATTTATGGTTGATATCTCGAGAAAAGAACAGAATTTGAATATATCCGAGCTAATTTTAAGCAATAGGTTAATTAGAGTATAGTCCTCATTTAGTACCTTAATTAACCCTACCTAACACTTAATCAATTTTCGTTGTTTCGGGTCTCGGGGATCTTAAAGCAATTTAAAATAGGACTTACGAAACACAAAGTCACAACAGGTTTTAATTAACTGTAATCATATTTAACTCTCTTAATTAATTGTGATTAGTTTTAAAATGTCAGGGTTTCAGGTATCGAGACTTCAAAGCCTTTATACATGAGAGCATACCAAATCGCGAAGTTGCAACGATATTTACTCTTTGTTAATCTTACTTAATCGTTAATGAACTCAGCTTAACATTTAATTACTTTCATGAGTTCGGGTATCGAGACTTCGAGGATGCTCAATATTGAACCTTCGCGTTTCGTGAAACCCTGACTCCTGAAATTTTAAAAAGCAAACCTTTATATAGATTGATTCATTAATTAAAAATTTGGATCCATAATCTGCTAAGACATTTGAACCTTTGGATTGATCTGAAGACTTCATTTCGAAGGTGATTATCCAAGTACATTTTTGTGCTCCTTTTTATTTAAAAAAATATATATCTTAGTCTAAGGTTTAGGGAAATATATAAGTTTCAACATAGGCTCCATCTAGGGATCTCGTCTCCTTGCGGGACGAGAAGAACATGTATACTGAGTGCCTTTATTGGGTAAATGGCATCATTATTGCAGTTCTGTTAAACACACTCTGAAGAAAGCACAAAACAGGATTTTAGGATTTCACCCTTAACTTTGAAAACTCTCAAAACTAAATCATTCGGTGATCTCGATTTAGGCTTATAATAGTTTTCTTTTCCTAAAATTGACCTCAGATTTGTATAAGATAATCAAAACAACCTTAATCATTCTACCAAGCTTTATTTGATTTTGTTCGCATCAAGGTGAAGTAATTCCAATATTTTAAGTTAGGAAGTCCCATTAGCTTAGAATGTAGATCTAGTCGAAAAGAGAAATAGTTACTAGAGCATCTTGTAATTAATGTATAATAGCCTATTAGATATGTAGACATTGCTTCAATGCCAATGAGCCTGTTCAATTCCCCGTTGAAATTATCAGATTTCCCACATTGAATTTCCTTTCACCACTTCAATTAGTAATTTGGCATTTAAATGCTGAGATGAGGGCAATCATTTTATGAATTTCCTTTCATCGTCTCTTTTGGCCTATATGGGGGAAATCATTTTATGAATTTCCTTTCACCATCTGTCTTGTTTCAAAACATGAAGTGGGGGTAATCAATCGATATGCAATATACCTTGGAAAATATCTATTTAAAATTTAACAATGAAGGTTTGTCAACTCACTTTAATTGCTCTAGACTAATCCTCTTCTGATCTTCAAAACATCTTTTTCTTTCAAGGAAGTTCTCAAGGGGAATTCTTATTATATTTTTTAGGGACTTTCCTTGAGCGAAACTAATCAGTTTAATCCTGTTAGAATGACTAAGAGAGTTAGGATTAACCTAGACATACTTCTGGTTTAGATAAAGTTGGGGGATTTATAAAACCTTTACCTATTCTTGTTTTGAAGATTTCTTTATGAGTTTCCAAAGTTAAGGTGAGACCTTTCTCCTCTATGAAGCTCATGAGATCATATCAAGAATCCTGTGAAGAAATAGCTTGGACACGAACAGGGAAAAAGAAAAAGGTTTCAGATGTTCTATTGTAGGTACAATCAGTCTTAAATGAGTTTCTTACTCAATTCTTGAAACTTTTCCTTCAACTCTTTTTATTGCTTATTTTTCATATATATATAATTTTTTATTTTTATTTTATTCTTTTACTTCGTCCAGAGAAAAATTTTGATAATTAAAAGTTGCTTGTCATTCCTCTGATTAAAGTTTTTGGTGATGACATTAGTAAACATAAAATTACTGTCTTACTCATTAACATCTCCTGGAAAATTTTAACTTGATTTTTTAAGACAAAAATTCATACCTCAGTAGTTGTTTATACTTCCAGCCAAGCAAACTGTTAATTTATTACCTGTTTCGAGAAACATTTAATGTGAGTATCTATGCATGTCACATTTTTTATATCTCAAGTCTCTCGACTTATCAGAGAGTATCCTATAATAAGATAAACATGCTAGCTATCAGGAACTCTA
>JZKD02S1668855.1:660223-684354 GCA_000966675.3 Picea glauca
TCACCAGGGAGAAATTCCCTATCTTTAGCTTTTTGGTCGAACAAGGCTTTCACATTATCTTGATATTTTTGTAGTTTTTCATTTACTTCAGCCCTATTTTGCTGAATTTCGATCAATTGATTTATCCTCCTGGTAATGTCATTTGGCTCTTCTTTCAATTCTTGTCAGAGTTTCATTACTGCCAGTGCTAGATTTATGGGTAAAATGACGTCAACACCATATACCAACTAAAATGGAGACATTCTGATTGACGGTTTTGTGCATATCCTGTTAGCCCATAAAGCATATTTTAAATGTACATGCCATGCTTTCTTAGTTGCGGTTAGTACCTTCTTAATTATAGTGATCAAGCTTTTGTTAGATGACTTAGCTAATTCGTTGCCCTATGGATAGTAGGTCATGGAGTATCCTAGCACAATGGTATACTTTTGGAAAAAACTTATCATGGCCATGGATTTGAAGGCCTGAGCGTTATCAACAACTATTTTTCGAGGACAGCCAAATCTTGATAGGATATTCTCCTCCAAAAAACTGATCACTACTGCATCTGTTGCATTTCACGTAGGAATAACTTCCACCCATTTAGTAAAATAATCTGTAGCAGTTAGAATCCATTTATTTTGAGCACTCAAGTGTGGATGGATTTCTCCAATAAAATCAAGACCCTGTTGTTGAAATGGTGCCTCAGCTTTAACTGGAACTAAAGGTAATGTTGGAATTTTCTACTTGCATGTAAACAACTGACAAGGATTATAACTTCTAACTTTAGTGTTTACATCAATGCATAATTTCAGCCAATAATACTCGACTCTTAATATTTTATAAGTCATTTCTCTCCATGTGTGGTGTCCTCCACACACTCCTTCATGGAATTCATTTATAGCTTTTTCTGTTTCGGATTCTATTAAGCATTTCAGTAAGAACCCTAGGGGATCCTTCCAATACAATTGACCATCTATAATACAATATTTTACAGTGTGTAACTTCAATGTCCTAGATTTAGATGGGGTTAGGTCGCTAGGGCACTGAAGGGTCAGTAAATAAGACAGAATGTCATGGTACCAAACTGAAGAAGAGATTTTTTCTAGAATTTCAGTTGTGGGCACAGTGACATCAAGTTTGTCTATCTCTAAAAATCCTTCGTTCTCTTGTAGAAGATTTATTCCAAGTGCTTTCATATTTGATTCAGCCAAAATGTTTTCCAATCCCTGACCTTTAATAAGTTTAGTTGGTTTAAATTCCAGTTCGAACTCCTCAATTTGGCTAACCATCTACCTCTCCTTGCATCGTTGTCGGGTTGAACCAATATATCCTTAACATAACTGGTAGGTACTTAAGTAATGATCTTTGAATGTAGTACATAAGTTTTGAAATCTTTGAGGGATTTCACCGTTGCGTAATCTTCATCTTCCAATATACCATATTTTATCTCAGAATATCTGAGACTTTTACTAAAGAATGCAATTGGTTTCTCAAAACCTTCATCATTCTTTTGTAACAATATGGATGCAATAATATGCTCAGAAGCAAATGAAAAAATCAAAAAGTCTTTTAAATAATCAGGACTTGTCAGTACTGGTGCTTCACCTATGACCTTCTTAATGCATTCAAATTACGCCTTAGCCTCTTTTGTCCACTTTACCTCGTTGTCCTTCTTAAGAATATCTGTAATCAATTTTACGATTTCAACGAAATTCGGAATGAATCTTCTCAAAACAATTATTTTCCCTAAAAATGACTGAATTTATTTCCTATTCTTGGGAATATTAATAGTATCTATTTATTTAATCCTTTTCGGGTCAATTTTAATTCCATCCCTAGACACTATATGGCCCAAGATTTTACCTTCTTGCATTGCAAAATGAGATTTCTTGGGATTCAGAGACAAACCAAATTTGCGACATTTTTTGAAAGTTTGCTTGAGGTGTACTAGATGTTCTGCATCATATTTAGAAAAATCAGTTAGATCATCAAGATAAATAACAAAAAACTTATCTCTTTTGCCGAAGAAGGCGATGTCCATAGCTCGTTGGAAAGTTTCTCCTACATTCATTAAACCAAAAGGCATTTTTTCATACATAAAGGTACCCTAAGGAGTAGTGAACGCAATTTTCTCTTTATCGTCTTGATGGACTGCAATTTGATTGTAGCCTGAAAATACATCAATCATAGACATGATGTTAGCTCCTACTACTTTCTCTAAAACGTGATCCATTTTATGCAATGGATAATTGTCTTTGAGTGATGATCTGTTTAGATTCCTGAAGTCTACACATAATCTGATTTCACCGTTTTTCTTTCCTACTGGAACTAAATTAGCTACCCACTCAGAGTATCTAACTATGACAATGATCTTGGCGTCTAGAAGATTCTTTACTTCTTTCTCTATCACAGGCAGCAATATAGGGTTAATCTGTCTGAGTTTCTACCTAAATGGCTTGACACCTTGTTTTAGACAAGTTTTGTGTTCCATTATAGTGGTGTCATAAGTTCTTAATTCATCATAGGACCAAGCAAAAACATATTTATACTATCTGAGCAACTCAACATACTTACTTTTTATTTCATGAGGAAGGTACTTAAATAATTTTACCAACCTAGAATTTTCTTTGGTTCCTATATCACAATCTTCAACCTCTTTTGGTTGAGGCTGTATGGTGGAGTTCAAAGGAATTTCGTCATTATTAAATAACCTCTCTAAGGGGATCAGGTCTTTGGGGATCTGATTATTTTTCAAAATAAGCATACGATGATTAGCAATTTTATCTTGAAACTCCTGAAGATCTTCCCCTTCCTGCATGATCCAAGCGAGATAATTTTGATTTTCTTGGTCGACATGTGTTTCGGTAAAGTCATCCACCATTTCTAAAAATTTCTTGATTTGTTCATCATCCTCAAAAACCTGCCAATTTTGTATGGTATTCGCTATGGAAGGTCTATGTCTCATCTCTATATGGTATTTAAGTTTGAAAACTGTTCGAGGAACAAAGGTCGAGGTCGCTTTAGCGAATGAATCTGCCCATTGATTTTCAGTTCTAGGAATATAATTAACATTAACCGATGAGAAAAAATTCTTGATTAGATCTCAAGCATCATTCCTATAAGATCTCAACCTTGGGTTCTTAGCCTGGTATTGAATATTAATTTTTTTTATGATCATTTCAATGTCACCATGTACTTCTAAGTTCTTAATCTTTAATTTTCTAGCAGCTTCTAATCCTAAGACTAGGGCCTCATATTCACAAACATTGTTAGTATAATCTATGTCCCACTGTAATCTATAAGAAAAAGGAATGATGAAATCATTGTCGGGTGCCACAAACAACACTCCATCTCCTAGTCCTTTACAAGATGAAGCACCGTCAAAATACATTTTCCAAACTCCAGAACTATACACATCTTTACTTATCTTTTCTTCTTTTTCTTTTTCCTTTTCTGTACAATTTTCTTCTATACATACATCTAAATCATCATCATCAATAGATAAAATACAATTCCCTAAATCCTGATCGACAATGTAAACAAGATAGTTATTTGGGTTCAGAGGATCACTTACCGTAAACTCCAACCTTGTTTCTTTGTACAAGCGTGTGAATCATCCTCCGAAGATTGGGATTGTGGCATAAGTCATGTCTAGTTGGAGGGATCCTCCAATTTTGGTGCCCCAAGACCTGAATAACAACATGCCATACTTTGGGGGTATGTCAGCAACAACCACATCCATCAGAACACTTTTAACAAGAATCTGTGCAAGATTGACTACTAAATCTTTTATCATACCTACATATTTAACCTTTCTCGAATTGAAAGAATACAAGTCTCCATATGGTCGAGTGATTTCTATACCAAGTCTATCCATAATGGCTTTAGGCATTACATTGTGAGAGGCTCCAGAATCCAACATGAAATTGTGGAGTAAGTGATCGTGAACAGTTAGTGTGATATAGAAAGGGGTGATGGTATCTCTGGCACCTTCGAAATGTGAACTAAAAATTATATTAGGCTTATCTTCTTCTAAGTTTATAACATTAGCCTGACTTTCATTATTTGAAAAATTAATTATTTTAGCAATTTTCTTTCTGTACACTGGGTTTTTTGCTAGTTCGACCAGAGGTATAGGAATTTTGATTTTATTAGTTTCATTTTCTAGACTGAAATTTCCCGTTGTTTTATCAACTTTTGTGGTTTGGGCTTCTATTCCCTTCTTTTTAGTCTTATTTATTTGTGATGTTTTTGTTTCAGCCACATGAACCTCCTCTTTCCTTGTGTTAATAGCTGGTGTTTCTGCTGGCTTTGTCTTGGTAGACTGTGTGTCAGCAGTATTGGTTTTAACATTTTTTTTTTTAGCAGCTTCTGAAGATACCTCGTCTGTTTCCCCTCTCGGAAGAATTATCTTCAATGGGGCGGTTGTGATATTCCTATTTCTAGGCCTTAGATTGTATTTTTGTTGGAGTTCGGCCATTATATTTTCAACGATTCCTTGATAAGATGAATCCTCTCTAATATTTCTATTCTCATCATTTTCAGACCTGTATTCCATATTTAATGATTTTCATAATCTTGTCTCGTCAAATAAGGTTCTTGATAATCATCACCAAGATTATTTATATATTCTTCTAACTCCTCAAAATTTTGCATGTCTTCTCCCACTATAAAATTTTCATTTTTGAAGGGGGCTTGAATCTTTTGATCTGCATTCTTAATTTTTCTTTGTTGTATTTGAGGGTTAGGATTCCTTCTAAAATCCTTTCTAGGGAACTGATCATTCTTCGATTGATCTAATTCCATTCTCAAGATTTTATTTGACAATTCATTAATTATTCTCTCCATGTCATCCATATTATCTTTCGAAGACCTCCCAGATCTAGAGGGTCTTGGTTGTTCTCTATACCGTCTAGTTTCTTTATTTCCCGTTTCAAATTTTGTTTTTAACTTTCCCTATGCCATCATGTTTAATTCAATTTCTATAGCGTCATCCTGCATTTTAGTGAGATCAACAGATATCCTTTCTCTCAACAATAGAGCAAAATCTGGATCAAAAGTCCCAGCAAAAGTTACCTTTGCTGCAGGTTGGGAAGGTTTAACCTCAGCTAGAATTTTATTATATAATTTATTGAATATTTGGGTAAACTCAAGAACTGAATCTGATTTTTTATTTCTCAAAGCCCCAAACTCGGTTAGATAATAGAGACAATATTTCCTTTCTCCCCATTGCCTAATAAAAGAATTTTATAACTCATCATATGATCCTATGGACCTTGCTGGGAGTCATCAAAACTAGGTTCTCGCCTGACCTTCGAAATTTTGAACGAGAATCCTTGAATAAACATCATCGTGCTCAAGGCCAAGGATATTAGCAAATTGGTCAAAGAAATTGATGTGTTCGGTAGCAGTCAAATATCCCTCCCCAGTGAACTTCGACAGATTTTTCATATAATTTTTCAAGTAGATCATGGAGAGGGACTGGGAGGACCAAAGGGGAATACCTAGCAGCTACTTTGGCAAAGATTCTAGGAGGTGGGGGTGATGCCTGATGGCCCCCTCCTCCCACAACAACACCACCTTCTCCAGTCTAAGCCATTGATAATTTAGAGGGCGAAACTTAGAGATTATAGAGAAGAATTTTAAGGATATGTGGTGACCTTTCGGTTATGTCAGGAGATAGGAAATTTGAAAAATAGGGAACTAGGAAAAGGGAACTGGTTTCTTCAGACTCAGAGGATGTGTACACAGGAGAACCAACAAGATTCGAGTCAAGGTATATAGTATATTCTTCTGAATTCTGAAAGGTTGTAAACTGAATCTCGAGAATTGATGAAACGTCAATCAAGGTGGGAAGTGAGATGGATCTTTTACCTCTATTGGTAAAGGAGACAGTTGGAAAAGTTTCGGCTTTAAATTCGGGTAACACCAACTCGGGTTCTAGGGTTTCGATTCTATTGATAGATGTTTCTCTAAAAGGAGTTGGGTATTCATCTATTCAAGTAGATCCTTATTATTTGACTAAGTGGATTTGGGTTGATAAATCTTGTTGATAAAGCAGTTTGTTTAAGGTATCTTCTTGTTT
This sequence comes from Picea glauca, assembly GCA_000966675.3. NCBI lineage: Eukaryota > Viridiplantae > Streptophyta > Pinopsida > Pinales > Pinaceae > Picea > Picea glauca. Next base: position 666,291 of record JZKD02S1668855.1, read on the forward strand.
TCATAAGTTTTTCAGGATCAGATACAGGGGAGGTTTGCTTATCATTTGGATTCTTTATGGTATTCTTTCAATTAGAAGCCAGTTTATTAATCATGGAGTCGCCAAGTGAAAGATAAAAGTAGCCTTATAAAGTGTTTGATCTTTTGTTCACTATCAAATAAGGAAACTTACCAATGTCATTCTTCCAAGGGAAAAATAACTTCGTTTCTTCGTTCCCCGGCAATGACGCCAAAAAGATGTTGTTCCTGAGTTTATACTTAAGGCTTCAAAGTATAATGTCAAGGAATCCGAAAAATAAAGAGAGTTTAAAATATGAGAAGAAATTCAATCTTTAGGGAAAGGACTTATGGTTGATTTCTGAGTTGTCTTTGCCTAGCTTCCCAACATTCTTGGATGCTTATGTCATGTTCAACCACTGCCCATGAACGTTCAAGTTCAACACGGGTGTTAGCAGTTTCTAAGATGGTATTAAACAAGGTTAAAGAGATGCTAGTTTGATCTGTGAGATCGGGTTCTATATTAGGTTGTCTTTCCACAGGTACAATCATGGAGAAAAAAAAATTAAAAGATCTGTTTTTTTTATGTTTTCTTTTTCTATTTTCAATAATATGAGAAAATTTCTTGAAATTGAATTAATAGTATAACAGTTCAGAGGTCGTTTTTCGTGTCTGAGTCAAATTTTAAAATAATGAATGTGATGAAAGAAAAACATAAAGTTGTTAACAAAGTGAGGCATCAATCACAAAAGAATCTCATTCTAATATAGAAGAAGAAAAATGGATGTGAAACCTTTAATGAAGCATAAGAAGCATAAGATGTGGTAATCTAATTAACTCATAGGTCTTGTATTTGCTAATAGCCAACACAGAGGAAAATCTATAAACAATTAGATAACTAAATGAACCATATAACCACAATAGATGTTGTACTAAGTTGTGATTAAGCATTCATCAAAGACATATAAATAAAGATGTTAGAATACGAAAGAACAAAAGAACACATAACTCAAGATTGATGAAATATGGAGTCTCTGGTTTACAATTTGTCTTAATTCTTGAAAATGAGAGATTTATTCATTTCTATCAACCAAGAAAAATCCTTCTCTCTATCTTTTAAAATTATATTTATACAAAAGGTTACCAACCCTAGACAGTTGGAATTTTCCTTTCTCCTAGATATTAATGGTTACAAAATAAAAACTTGAACCGTTTCACTTGTTTCATTTCTATATCTTTCTCATATTGGTAGAACAAGCATGCATGTTTTACTTCATTACTTCTTTGAAGTACTTCCTTCACCTGGCTCGACACACTTGATGCACCTGTTTATAAACTGTACTAAAATTCTAGAAGGCTCTGTCACATCCGCCTTAAAAAGATACAACTTTCTTTGTAATTTCGGCAACCTATCTTCAATCCTTTTTCCTTCAAAATTTATTGATTGCAATTGTAGATTTGGATTTATTAGCCATCTATCCATTTGAGTGAAATCAACCTTCTTCAACTGTGAAATTTCAATATGAGCTTCATTTTCATACATTTTAAGATTGCAACTGGCCATATGGTTTTCGATGACCCTCTATGGGTCATGCTTCTTGAATTCAATGCTAACCAGCTTTATCTCTTCTAAATATGTAGCCTCCACCCTGGAGTGACCGAAATCCAATAAGGAAAATGAACCAATAGACAAAGGAAAAGATGGCCATACCTTTTTCTGCATGAATTTTATCTCTTTTCTAATCCCATCAAGTACAGTTTGTCGTGCAACTTCACGGCACACTAGTTTGTCTGGTAAAAACTGTGGTAATGCATATGGAGGGACTGAGCAGTCAAAAACTATGATATAAGAAAAATGCTCCTCTATGTACCAGTCTGCACTTTACTCAAGATAACCATAACCTTGTCTGTAATTCTTGGTGGTGGGTGACCAAATATAACAATATGCATCAGCACCACTACCCAGTTAAAGATTTTATAAAATAAATCTTTTTCCTTGTCTTCCGAGAGCTTTGAATGGTAATCATGAATTGGTTTTGCAATGTCTGGAGTTGAACTCCAACTCATCAGCGGGAAAGGCATCATGAAACAAATAGCATCCATAACATAAGTTGACATAAACAATGGAGCTGGTTGCCCTTTGGTTTTCTTCATTTGGTATTCTGAGATTTCTCTAGCCAGTTTATCTGACAATATCTTTGCCAAGTCAAAATAAAATCCTTCCACCACCAAGTGATTAATGGGAATGCATGGTAGGAAGAAATGGGTTTTGTTCTCTTTTCCATAAATTCTGCACATCATCATGGCTATATACATGAACTATGGTTCAAACGATGATATGGAATATATGATGTGAGATTCGGCTCTAAAATTTTCGTGGCATGAACACCAGTCTTTGATCAGTTCAGAAAGACTCTTTCCAAACTGATCACACTCCTTATTACTAAAATTCTCTAGAAAATTGGCGTTATAAATGAAGTTTGATGTTGCAGACAATTTATACATGACTTGTATGTATTCAGGTCGAAACGACCCAACAACTACTTTTTGAGAGTTGAATATCATTCGAGTTAGGATATCTACATGATCTAGCACCCATTTAATCATGTCAGTGTAAGGTTAAAGACTCGGCATGGTTGCTATCTTATGCAGTTCTGCTTGAGCGATAATATTATATTTGGTAGATGAGTTATCCTTTTCATTATCGCTTGAGTCATCGTGACAGTTTACCACTTCATATTGTATGGTGTTGAACACATGCATCCAAGTTTTAATTGTGTTTATACTTCTGGGTGATGTATTAGAAAAAACGTCTATGTTCTGGCCAAAATTTTCACCAGCTGCTTTAGGCGCTTTCCATGGAGCCATGATATCAAATTCAAATTTTTGTTACCTGTTACAGAGAATGAGAATGTAGAAAACTAGTTATTTCTCTAAGTCAGCTCTAAGAAAACAAGAAAGTGATTCAAAATTGAAAATCATTTTTTCTTTAAACGCATAAACCATGCATATACCTCCACTGACAATGCATTTAATTCCTTTAAAAAGAATATTTGGGCATTAAAATCTGATCCTATTTGGAATCATTTCCCTAAATCAGATATTAATGTCATTTATGGTCGATATCTCGGGAAAAGCGCAGAATTTGAATATATCCTAGTTAATTTTAAGCAATAGATTAATTAGAGTATAATCCTCATTTAGTACCTTAATTAATCCTACCTAACACTTAATCAATTTTCGACATTTTGGGTCTCGGGGATCTTTAAATAAATTTAAACTATGAGTTACGAAATGTGAAGTCGCGATAGGTTTTAATTAACTGTAATCATATTTAACTCTCTTAATTAATTGTGATTAGTTTTAAAATGTCGAGGTTTCGGGTATCGGGACTTCAAATCCTTTATACGTGAGAACATCCTGAATCATGACGATAGTTACTCTTTGTTAATCTTACTTAATCGTTAATGAACCTAGCTTAACATTTAATTATTTTCATGATTTTGGGTATCGGGACTTTGAGGATGCTCAATATCGAACCTTCGCATTTCGTGAAGCCCTGACTCCCGAAATTTCAAAATCAAACCTTTATATAGATTGATTCATTAATTAAAAAGGTGGCTCCATAATCTTCTAAGACATTTAAACCTTTGGATCGATCGGAATACTTCATTTTGACGGTGATTATCCAAGTACATTTTTGTGCTCCTTTTTATTTAAAAAAAGAAGAAGATATTATCTTAGTCTAAGGTTTAGGGAAATATATATGTTTCAACAATGCCCATTGTTGTAGGAAAAAGCAATCAAATGCAAATAATCTTCCAATTTAGATGGCTTATCCATCACATACATTCTTACCATGTCTTCAATCACTTGGCTGACTCTCTTTGTCTTCCCACCTAACTGTGGATGGTATGATGTACTAAAATTTAGATTTGTAGAAAATCCTTAAAAAATCCTCCCCAAAAGTTTGAAGTAAAATTTTGATATCCATCTGAAACAAATTCCTTAGTCACACCATGCACCCTAGCAATTTCATTCATATAAATTTTTGCAATATTAGCTACCTTGTGACTTAGTTTCACTGGAATAAAATGAGTAGCATTTGTGAATTTATCAACCACTACTATTATTGAATCATGTTACCTTGTTGTCCTGGTAAACTTAGTGATAAAATCAATGGATACTACTTCCCATTTACACTTTGGGATTGGTAATGATTGTAGCAAACATGTTGGGTGTCTATGCTCAGCCTTCACTCTTTGACATTCCAAGTACCTGGAAATGTAACCAACCACATCCTTCTTCATTCCTAGCAAAAAGTATTGGCTTCTTACTGCTACAATTATTTTATGATAACCAATATGTCTGACATATGGAACGTTATGCATTTCTTTTAACACTAACTTCCATAAGTCTTGGGAATTAGGAACATACAATTTATTTTTATGCATAAGTATTCCATATTCTCTCATCTTATACTCTTTAAATTTATGATTTACATATTCCTACTATAAGCTTTCTTTTTCCTATATATAATGTTGGTCTGTAAAAAAAACATCTAAAACTTCGTTCTTAAAATTTGATTGATGTGTGTTAATGGATGTAGCATGCATGACATGTACCCTTCTGTTGAGTGAATCAACAACCTTATTCTCTTTTCCTTTGATATTCTTTATGTTAAAGTCATATTCATTTAAAAATTCTATCCATCTTGTTTGCCTCTAATTTAAAGTTGGTTTCTCAAACAAATATTCCAAGTCATTATGGTCTATCCTCAATTCAAATTTCTTCTCCATTAAGTAATGTCTCCAAATATTCAATGCATGAACTATGGAGGCAAGTTCCAAATCATGTGTGGTGTAATTTCTCTCATGTTATTTAATATTTCTAGACTCATAACTAATGAATTGTCCATTCTGAATGAGGACTCCACCAAATCCTTCTTTGCATGCATCTGTGCAAAATAGAAAATTTTCATTTGGATTTCGGATCTTCCAAATAGGTGTACCGGTAAGTAATTCCTTCAATAGTTGAACATTTTTGTTACACTTTGTTGTCCATTAAAATTTAGTTCCCTTCTTTTGTAAATAACTAATGAGATGAACAATATTGGAAAATCCTTCTATAAACCTCATGTAGTATCTAGCTAATCCCATAAAAGATTTGATTTCTAACACATTCTTTGGTCTTGCACATACTCTAATGGATTCGATATTCTATAGATCTACTACTATGACTTCCAATGAAATGATGTGTGTTATAGCAATATTTGCCTCACCATTGCTATCTTACATAGAGGGCCTTTTTCCATTTCCCTATGCAGACTTATCAACCCCTTTTTGATAAATCCAGAGCCAAAAATATATATTTTTCCACATATATGCTCCCTAACTACTTTGCAAGATGCGTATATGCTTACTGCTCCACTACAACTCGCGTATATCGGGATTTGTGCTAGAAAATATAAAATGAGGTTGGTTTTCCATGTCACGAAAAAAGATATCTGATCCTTGGCCTTCCATGTACTGGAAAATTTTTGACTCGGCCCTTCAGTTGCATTCTAGAGGCTATAAGAGCACAATTTCAAATTATGGAAAAGAGGAGAAAACATTCAACTTTGAGAGCAAAGTTACTCTGGAGAAATTACTTCATATTGAGTCTACATCCCTTTGTCCCTCAAGTCTGAACACAGTGTTCAACCCCCAAGCTCTTTCCTTATTGTTGAGAGGACCTTATTACCTCTTTGATATGAGCTTGCCTTTGGTGGAGGATTGAAGTGGTGGAGACCCATTTGGAAGGAACTTGGTCTCTTGGTTTCGAATTGTGCCGACACAGAAGTCTATAATGTTGATACTTCTGTTGATCAATTATTAATATAAATACTCCTTTTTCATCCTATCGATATCTTGCAAATATATGATTATTATCCATGGGCATGTTTGTAATGTTTATTAATGGATTGTGCTACTTGATGTGCTAACTCATTTTATATATTACCACTATATACTTGCATCGATTGTTTGTTAAGAACTTCTTGCAGGTGTAAAGCTTTGGGTCAAAGAGCTCAACAGTGGAACGACATCAAACGATTGGACCAAGGTAGGCCTCTTCCTTGTATTGCACATTAGTTTATATAGCACATGTTGGAATTGAGTTGATTTATGCAGTCATACCTATCTGTTGTGGTTTACCCTTGGCCATAGAGAGTTTTTCCCTTTCTGTTACAAGGGAAAAACTCTCTATGACCAAGGGTAAACCACAACAGACAGGTATGACTACAAAAATCAACTCAATTCCAACATGTGCTATATAAAATAATGTGCAATATGAGGAAGAAGCCTACCTTAGTCCAATCATTTGATGTTGTTCCACCATTGAGCTCTTTGACCCAAAGCTTTACACCTGAAAGAAGTTCTTAACAAACAATCGATGCAAGTATATAGTGGTAATATATAAAATGAGTTAGCACATCAGATAGCACAATCTATTAATAAACATTACAAACATGCCCATGGATAATAATGATATATTTTCAAGATATCGATTGGACGGGAAAGGAGTATTTCTATTAATAATTGATCAATAGAAGTATCAACATTACAGACTTCTGTGCCGGCATGGTTCAAAACCAAGAAACCAAGTTCCTTCCAACTGGGTCTCCACCACTTCAATCCTCCACCAAAGGCAATCTCATAACAAAGGGGTAATGAGGTACTCTCGACAATAACGAAAGAGCTTGGGGGTTGAACACTGTGTTCAGACTTGAGGGACAATGGGAAGCAGACTCAATATGAAGTAATTTCTCCAGAGTAACTTTTCTCTCAAAGTTGAATGCTTTCTCCTCTTTTCCATAGTTCAAAATTGTGCTCTTATAGCCTCCCGAATGCAACTGAAGGGCCGAGTCAGAACGTTTCCAGTACATGGAAGGCCAAGGATAAGAGATATTTTGTCGTGACATGGAAATATGACCTCATTTTTTATTTTCTAGCACAAATCCCGATATACACAAGTTGTAGTGGAGAAGCAAGCATATACGCATCTTACAAAGTAGTTAGGAAGCGTATATGTGGAAAAATATATATTTTTGGCTCTGGATTTATCAAAAAGGGGTTGATAAGTCTGCATAGGGAAATGAAAAAAGGACCTCTATGCAAGATAGCAATGGTGAGGAAAATCTTTCTATAACACATGCCCCCTAATGTGTGAGATCAGAGGAGTATCTGTGATGGCCGAAACACATTATAAATAACCCAGAAGTGGAGTGGTAGAGAACCAACTGGATGAACTCAATTTCTAATTACATTATGTATTGACTTTGCATACATGGCTACCAAGAATACAATGCAGATCCATGTGGAAAATATACCAAAAAGTGTTTATGGCCATGAGTAGGCAAGTCTAAATGTAGTTACATGCCAATAGTTGTCATAGTCATGAACAAGGCCTAGTGGAACCAGTCTCAAAATCAATCTGAAGATATATGTATAACATGGAGTACAGTCTAATCTCCCATTATCATTGAAGTCAAATAGGTACTGGTCCAATGAAATGTAAGCAACATCTCAGGAAAGTTGTGTCTACAAAGTGATGTCTTCAAGTCTTCAATACAATCTACCAATGGTGCAAGTCTACATCATGTGAATAAATGAGTTGAGGTTGAACACGATGAGACATCAGTTGATTACCGGTCATTGAGGTATACCATTAACAAACGCGAGACAACCTACCAATGATGAAAGTAGGTATCAAGGCACCGAGTACATCTCTTCAAATGTGAAAAAAGGAGCTGGTGTCGAACACTTGAGAGATCCATTGATCAAGAGACATTGATGTATTCCTATCTGTCAATGGCGAGAGAGACTGCCACTAATGACTACAAGCCTCAAGGTACTCATAAAACTCTATATCTCATATCTAGAATAAATGAGCTGAAGTCAATGGAAAGAGACCCACTAAAAGGAGAGCATTAAGGAATCTCTCATTAGTCAGCACAAGGAATAAAGCAGGATCTTCATGATTTGGTGGAAATCGGACGAAGAACATGTTCATGAACCAACGACCCTGTGCGTCTTTCGTGTGTGCCAAATGCAAGTGGTACACGAAAAAGAACCTCTGAATAGAAGTCAATGATGAAAACTACTAACAAAGGTGAGCAAACCACCAATAAGGCTAATGGAATCCAAGACACTGCACGAATCCCAAAGTGTGAATATATGTCTTGCCGTCGAACACAAGGGAAACCACCCAGTCAACGACTTATGATGAAATGTTGATTGCTGGGTTCAAGGTGACCTACCAATGATGAAACTAGGGCCAGGGTGCATCATAAGACCAAATTATCATGTGATTCTGAGACAAACTGAGGGTATGGCCGACATACAAAATCAAGATTTCTAAGGAGCGGCTGACATAAGTTGATAGAATTCCTTTGAACAAGAGAATGAGACATACGGTGGACTCTGGTAGCATAGACTTAATGATGTGACAACTAGATGCAGGAGGCATCCATAATGCTCTCTATAGTGACTGGAAGATTAACCAATCGGTAGAGAAAATTCTGTAACGAGATCATCTTCCTAAGGCCATGCTAAACCCAAAATTATGATGACGCAAGGACTCAATAAATTTGTGCTCTATTCAAAGGTGACACGACTGCTGCTAATTACAATATAGTACTCCCTTCCTGCCCGTCTTTTTTTGTTTTTTCATAATAAGTAAATGTTATGATACAGAGGAGGGAACGAGTGTTGCAAGTAAGCAAAACTAGTTCCAGCAGTGGAACGTACCTATGCTCAATGCAAGGAAATGAATGCGAGAGATGGACACTTGGGGTGATGTTCCCTCCAGGGTATAGGGTGTCAAATTGCAAAGGATATAAACAAGGCTTTGCTTGGTTGAGGATGCAAACTGCTTGGGCCAGGGTTTATAACGCAAAGCGAGAACCGGCTAAAGGCTCAATACTACAAGCAAGGGCATGATATGCAATCACAATTTAACGCCAAAAAATGTCCTTTTTTATATCTTTTAGTCTACTAGGTGTGAAAAATGGGTAAACTTCTGCCAAATAGACATCTTTTCAAATCCAATTTACGAGTGTGAAAAGACAAGTTCACTCGGCGATCTTTTCCATTTTTTATAACGAGTCGGAAAAGAGCTTAACTAAGACTCATGATCTTTCAAATCCAATTTTAACGAGTGTGAAAGGGACAAATCACTCGAAGATCTTTTCAATTTTTAATAATGAGTCGGAAAAGAGCTTAACTAAGACTTGTTTTTTGGGAGTCCATGGGTAATAAGGCCATGTGTGCATGAATGAGAAATGAGACTTATTGTAAAGTCACATATCGAATTCTAATGGACTCTCGGTCCTAAGGAAAAAATCTCAGCATGGGCACCAAATGAAAAAGAGGTTCTAACTAGTGTACCCATGTTTGGTAAGTCTCTACCATTTATTAACGATGCTATGATAGCAGATGGAGGTGAATATGTCGCAATAAATGGGTTCATACCTAAGGCGTAAAAAGTGGTAATTGAAGGATAATGCAAAACTACACGATGTAGTGAATACTTATCCTATATTCTAGGTTATGAATATACCTGCTTGAGGAGACAAACGACCAACCATGACGTTGAAATCTGTAAGAAAATTGAGTCGAAACTACAAAAACCAGCTTAAAACCATTTTTTAATTACTCCATTAGACAAAATAATAGCATAAAACTATATCAAATGGGTAAAAATGTTTTATAAGTAGTAATAAAATCAAAATTTACTATGTCATTTTCATTTTCACCCAAAATAGTGCAATTTGGACTAGCATACCTCCAAAATTCAAATGACAATCGCGGGAGCAATAGGCAACGAAATCGCAAACTGTCTGGTCCAGGAAACTCTTCATCTCTTCCTCTTCAAATTGAATGGTTTTACAATTTTGAATTAGGCTTCATTTTTTTAGTTTTTAAGGGCACAAATTGAGTTTTTTGGTATACGTGGGTTTCTACTAATATGTCGCGTATACGACCAGATATACACTCCTATGTGAACTACATGGAGTGTATATCAGGCCCTACCCGTGACTATTCTTGGATAACCCACGTATACTTGTGCAAAATGGAAAAAAATAAGCTTCTAACTCAAAAATTTATTTGGTTTTTGCAGGATGGTGTTGGAGTGGAGGGAGATGGAGTGGAGGGGGAGAGAGAATAAGGAGGTAGATGCAGCAGTGGATGGGGAGCCAGTGGCTCAAGGAACATTAAAAATATGTGGTCTATACAAGTTTTGGGCTCTCAAAGGAATGAGGGCCCAAGTGAGGTTATTGGAAATGCTAGTGGGCTATTGGGATCCAAATAATGAGAGCTTTATCCTTGATGGACAACCATTAAGGATCGAAGTAGAGGAAATCTACTTCTTGAAAGGACTTTCACGCTGAGGAGAGGTCGTGGACCTCCAGTCACGCGGGGCCGAAATTGGGATGAAGGTCAAAGAATACATCGAGGCCCACTGTGTTGCAAGGACTCCCATGGTGGGAAGTCAAATCCCTATCCGGGCTATAGGTAACCTCAGCCTAAAGATTATTGTGCTCATGCCTATCAGGATCATAGGGTTGGCCTCACTGCATCAAGCATCAAGACCACTTATGTTTTATGCACTAGAGTGTGAGAGACCAACCGTGTACGATTGGTGTACCTCACTCCTGACCAATATGAAAGGTCATCTGATAGAGTGCAAGCAGGGGGTAAAGTGAAACTTCGGGTTTGCCTCTATCCTTTGTAGCTTCTTTTTCAAGTGGATCCCAAGCCTGGGACCTAGAGTGGAGATCATTCCTAGAGGGCAACGTGATCCATCTATGGCTCAATGGATCAAGGTCATGAGACGGCGGGGGGGAGGTAGGGTGGTGACACCCTACAATGATGATTTTTTCTTATGGTGGAGGATACAAATCATAGCTCTGGACAACTATCCCTATGCATAAATTGATTTCAGAGGTGATCCGGATATGCTGCTTCCACCAGGAGCTGCCTACGGTGCCATAGGTAAACAATATTTTTTTATATATTTCATTTTTTTGTTATTTTGTATTTTAAAAGAACAAAAATAATTTTTGGATGGTGTTTTTAAATATTAACTCGATACTTGTGTGGTTGCAGACGTGGGTCCGCAATGGCCAGAGGGATTCCTACGACATAGGCAGAGGCACCGGGGAGATGAGGCAGTGGGAGGAGAGGCGGAGAGATTCCTTCAGAATGTGTAGGGCAACTTGTCGCATTTGACACAGGGGATTCCTATGGTTCAGGTGGAGGATCTACCTGAAGCTATGCAAAGGCAGGTTGTCGATGTACCTAGAGCATGGGTACGAGTCTTCCGGCATCTCACCAATGCCATGGTTTTCTATCACAAGAATCATCTGGCGCCACAGGCGTAGATGTCATGGGACATGTATATCGGCTGTATATGTATTTTTGAGGGTTTTTAGCCCCAATTTTGTAATATAAAACACCATATTTTTTTGGAAATATATAAAGAGGGATCTTCGGTCGTACTTATATCTTACAATGTGTACATTGATTTAATGGTTTTCTTTTCTTTATTAATGTGACCAATGCCAATTCAAAACATAATTAGCGTAGGCATCGGATACAAGATTAGAACTTCTAGGAATGTGAAAGTATGTAATAAAATCAAATTGTCGTTCTAAAATACGTACCCGTAGGAATCAACGGAGTAACGACAGATCATGCACATAGTACCGACTATTCAACTGACATACAACTAATTGAGAATCCAGGCACACCTCTATAGAGCGAGTACCATGTGAGATAGCATCGCGCAATAATTCTATGACGGCACTGTATTCGGCCACATTATTCGTGGATGGCCCTAGGCATACGCCACCTGAAGACACCAACAGTCCCTCGGGCGAGTAAATCACCCAAGCAGCAGAAGCTAAGTTCCTTGTATGATGACTAGCTCTGTCTACGAATCCTACGTATACCAAAGACTCTGTTGACATCTGCTAACAAAAGGGAAAACTTGATAAGAAAGCCAAAGATGAAAAAGGGGAAAAGGTGTATATGCACTAAATTTACATTAGTATACAAAGGGTTTCGCCCAAGACCAGGGCTCAAGCCTAATACCTTTTTAAGTAGAGCCCATTTTTGGGCTCAGCCAATGTATTCCCTTCATAATCTTCCAACTCGTAGGCTCCTTTTTCTAGAACACATCGCACGATATAAGGACCGTGCCACATGGGTTTAAACTTGCCTACCCCTAGCGGTTCTTTGGCTTGGTCATACAAGAGGACCAAGTCACCCTTAGCATACAACCGGGGACAGATAGACTTATTGTACTGAACCTTGACACGTTTCTTGTTTTCCTCAATAGTCGTAAAGGCGTCCCAATGTTGCTTGTCAAGACTCTTTAGGTGTAGAAGGCGTCGCTATAAATCGGAAGTGTCAGGTAGGAGCTCAACTGCCAATTTGAGAGAAGGGATATCTCATTCAACAAGAAGTATCGACTCCACACCGTGTACTAACTGAAAAGGAGAAAAACCAGTGGCATTCTTAACTGAGGTTCGGTATGCCCAAAGTGCGGGATATAATATGATGTGCCAGTTGGAATTGCTCTGAATGACAGTTTTTTGCAAGATGGTCTTGAGAGACTTATTGATGGCCTCTACTTGCCCATTTTCCTGGGGGTAATAAGGAGACTAGTGATCATGTTTAAACCCCATATTAGACACTAGTTCTATCATCATTTCATTTTGAAAATGACTGCCATGATTAGTGATAATATCACTCGGGATACCGAACTAGGCAATAATTTGGTTAAATACAAAAAATGTTGTAGTCTTCCCATTAGATGTCATGGTAGGCATGGCTTTAGCCTACTTGGTGAAGTATTTGATAGCCACGATAATGTGTTGATGCCCCCCAGCCGAAGTTGAGTTGCAATCAACGAAATGTACTCCCCACTTGGTGAAGGGACCGATGGTAATGACTGGGTGAAGAGGGGCTGGGTGTGAGCACCTTTTTTGAGTGAACACCTGGCAGGGGTGACACTTCTTAACCGCTTCAATACAATCTTTAAATATGGTGGGCCAAAAGTAACTAACTCGTGAGATTTTTTGGCCTGTCGCAAGCCCAGATAGATGACCACCACAAGCCCCTTTGTGGAAATCATTAAGGGATAACTCAGATTCCTCGTGAGTTAAGAAATGACGTAAGATACTATCTATGCCTCGATGATACAAAGTGTCACTGACGATTGTATACTTTTTGGCTTGGTATCTAATACGTCGTCAATCATCTCGTGAGAGATGTTGAGTGAATTTCAAGGTTTAAAGATATAAAACAATATCTCCATACCAGGGGTCAGACGACGAGACGAGGAAAATGTGTTCATCTGTGAACGAATCGTCATGAATAACATCCTCATCTAATCTTGTGAAATCAGATATTAACTCTGCAAAAACTAGTGATTTCTTGGACTTGGCTGAAGCAAAGTCGAGATCAAATTCTTGTAAGATGACGATCCATTTATTATATTTTCTGCCTATGATACATCTAGTGAGGACGTATTGAAATGGATTAACATCGGCAACCACGGTAGTTTTGCAAAGAAATATATAGTGTCGTAAACGTTGGATTGTGTGGATGACAACCAAAGCTATATTTTCAACGTGCAAGTAATTACATTCAGGACTAACTAAATTTCGACTGAGATAGTAGATGACGTTCTCGTGGAGCTCATCATCCTCCTAAACTAGAACCATACCAATGGTCTCTTCAGACGCGGCGATGTACAAAAAGTAATCTCTACTATAATCAGGAGATTTCAGCAGAGGGTTCGATACCAAGGCTTTCTTTGAAGTGTCAAAATACTGTTGGGCTCGCTCATCCCAGATAAATGGGGTGTCTTTATTCAATAGGCGCATGAAACCCTTAGTGATATTGGCATAATTCACAATTAACCGACGCAAAAAGTTATCTTTCCCCTGTAAACCTTGAAGTTGTCTAATCGTGTGCGGGGGAGGAAACTGAAGAATTGCCTCAACCTTAAGTGGATCTACCATGATCCCTGTCTTGAAGACTAAGAATCCTAAGAGACAGACAGATCTAATGCAAAATATGCATTTATGAGGATTGAGTCGGATTCTATAGTAGCGGCATATTTCAAAATACAGTGGAAGGTGCATAGCATGATCCAGTCTCTTGTGAGAGTGAGCAGCAATATCATCGAGGTAAGCTTTGACTATGTGTTTGATATCATGAAAAGTGAAAGTCATGGATCTTTGGAAGGTTGCTCTAGCGTTTTTCAGGCTGAAAGGAATTTTCCGGTATGCAAATGTGCCCCAAGGACATATGAATGTCATCTTATGTTGGTCTTTGGGTTTGATTTGGATTTGGTTATAGCTTGAAAATCCATCCATAAAAGAAAATATTTCGCTTCCCGCACACTCATTGAGAATCTGATCAATGAAAGGCGTGGGGAAGTTATCTTTAGGACAGGCCTTGTTCAGGTCATGAAATTCCATACACGCATGGATGGTTCCTTGCTTTTTATTCATGGGAATGGGCTTGGATACCCATTAGGTCAAGGGAACCAGGTAGATAAAGCCAGCATTAAGTAGCTTCTCTACCTCTGCCTTAATAGAGGGGGCCTTCCTAGGATTAACAACTATAAGATGTTGTTGAATGGGTTTAGCATCTGGGTAATTCCTAATCTCATGTTTGACAATACAGGGGTCGATCCCTGACATCTCTTCATATGACCAAGAGAATACGTCTCGAAATTGTTTGAAGAGGTTAGTGTAGATCATAATCTCTTCTGGCAAACAATCTGCACCTATATTTTCATTTTCAATCTTGCCAGGGGAACGAGAGATATCGATCTGGATGGTAGGAGAAATAATCTCCATATTCCCTTCGACATAAATGCCATGTGTATCAAGTGGAACTACGACGTGACCGACTATCTCACTCAGGGTAGATCTAAAATCATCTTGCTCAATTATTATAATACTTGGGAGAAAATAAGATCGATGATGCATATCATCCCAAGGTCTCTCAGAAACATTCATGGCTTCAAGGATGGCTTCATCTAAAGGAAAAGTCTCATCCAAGAAATCATGTGAAAAAGATAACTAAGTGGCCCACACGGGCCTAAGAATTGGATCCTCCTTGACCGTCTGTGAGGGAACAGGATCGTGATCGGCAGAAGAGTCAAGGATAGCTTGATATGCAATATTTGCTGTCGATAGTGGCATATCCATGTTAGCATGTGATTGAACTTTAATCTACGAACTCGAAGAAGGTAGGGTCCAAGGGTCACTAAAATAAGAAGTGCGGAAAGGGCTGGACTTCTCTATTGAAGCG
This sequence comes from Picea glauca, assembly GCA_000966675.3. NCBI lineage: Eukaryota > Viridiplantae > Streptophyta > Pinopsida > Pinales > Pinaceae > Picea > Picea glauca. Next base: position 681,664 of record JZKD02S1668855.1, read on the forward strand.
GGCGTACTGGACATGGCGTAATGTGGTGAGTCGGTGTCGAGAAGTCGAAAGTACCCATGAGGGAAGAATACATTCCGACATAGATATTCTTAGTTGTCAACTAAGAATTGTCGACCATAGGGATCGATGGTCCAACAGATGCGTTCAGGCTAGAGTACGCAAAGGATAACTGGTCGATCGTCGCAATCTCCCCCCGATGAGGAAAACAAAGCATGCAGAAAACAAACGATACGAGGAAGACCATACCATAAGTCCAATTGTGACCTAGTAACAGGTTATAATCGAGAGGTGCATCAACTACCTCTACTTCCACCTATATCATCTTCCCACCTAACTGGACCGGAAAGGCAGGGAGAATACCATGAGGGCAGAAGTAATGACCGTTGAATGTGGTCAACATGGTCGATGACTTTGAAAGGGTTGGAGAACCAATACCTTCCCAACAGACTAAGTACATCACACAAGTGGCAGCACCTTCATCAATGACTGCTCGTTTGATGGTATATTTATAATACTCCACGTGGATTTGTAAAGCCACATGGTAGGGTAAGCGAGGCTTCATGTATGTGACATCAAACTTGATGATCTTCGAGCCACTAGGTTCTAGAGCTCCTAAGGCAGAGAGTAAGGCATTCCTCTATGATGGACACGTCTGGATTACCCTCAAAGAAGACATCGCACAAGGTGTTTCACCCAGATCCTCAACAATAGAGTAGTTCTGGGTGGCTCTAGAATTAGGGTTATGGGTAGAGAGCTTGAATACTCCTTTCGGAATACAAGGCAGTGGCTCTGGTTTCTCGATCTGTAAATTCATCTCCAGGGGTGGAGGAGGAGCTTCTAGGCTGGTACTATATTTTGAAGAGTCGTAATCTCAAGAGCGAGTGGCTATATCGATTTTTGCATCGACCATATTGATACAAACATGGTCGCCATCTTGCGGTGGTGGGTTTTGACTCCCACCAAGCGCATTTTTGGCATTCGAAGAACTCAAGGATAAGTACTGGTTGTGAGGAAAAGGATTCGTTAGCACAGTGGGTGGAAGATTTAAAATCCTCGCAGCCTCTGCAAATTTGGGGCATAAGTGTGTAAGGTGATCATCAGTACAAAGTTTATAAGGAAACTTAACCTTACACGTTTCTTTCGTGCCCTCTCCAGTATTATCGTTCTATTTTCCATTATTATTCTTGTCCTTGGGTTTATTCTTCCCACCTCTATGATTATTTTGACCTTTCTGTTTATTTCCATCTAGTTGTTGGTCACCATTTGGGATTTTTGACAACTGCACAGAATTTACATCTGCCGATTGGGTTGGTTTGGAGGATCCAGATAAAGCTGGTCCTCCGACAGACTTCGTTGTCGATTCTTCAGACTTTACATTGGTGGACCCCACAATTCCATTGGCATGGGGCCCAGGACTCTGTCTAGGATCATGATTCATCCGCGGTGCATCAAGAAGAAGGTGGTATAACATCCCATACTGAGCATAGATCAAATCAAATTGTTGGTCCCTAAAAATGGCCTCTTCCTCGCTAAAGACCTCAGAAGTAGAAATGTCCTTTGAAATAGGAGCATGTAAAGACATTAAAAACCATTCTAAAAGAAAGGTCAGGGGTATGGGAGTCTTAACTAACCATCTTCACCTATGCCATTCCTGGATATGGTCCAAAATATGAGTGTTGGAACCCTGGCGTAAAGTAGACAAAAGTTCAAGGCCAACATCGTAATGAATGGGTAGTTGAAAATGGTTAAGAAAGGATAGCACTAATTGTTGAAAAGACCCATATGTCCCCCTAGGTAGCTCAATATACCATTGTGACGCAATCCCGATAAGAGTGCACTGAAACAATCATAATCTAATAGAATCGTGATTCAAAGAATTCGATTAGCACCAGAGGTGAAAAGTAGTGGCGTGATCACCAGGGTCCTCGCCATTCTTACCCTCAAACTTTGGAAGGTCTGACAGAATCTTGGTGGGGACAGGGGGCCATGTGGGATCATGACTCACTGGGTCGTTCATTAGTTTAGACAAATATATAAGATTAAGCGTGGCCAGAAAGGGAATACGGGGTTGCGACACCTGACCCCATCCTCCCGCAAAAGACTGAGTATTAGGAGATACATTCCATATAGGATTCTATTAAGGACCAAGACCTTGTCCAGAATTAAAATACCCTCCTCAGGGCAGATTCGTGAAAGATGGATTGGGCATCATTCCAGCAGGAATCTTCTGATAAGGGTTATGAAAATTGCCCCCAGTTGGATTAGCTCCAAACTGAGGGTTGTTAAAACTACCCCAAATTGGATTAGATCCATGTTGGGGGGTGCCCAAGACATAATACTGACCTCCTCTGTATGGGAATCTAGAGGATTGAAGTGGATTTGTTATGCCAAAAGTATTGGTCAAATTCGGCACCGAGGGGATAGGGATATAGGGCAGGACTTGTCCGTCGGCTTGGTTGTTCCATCCAACTATAGAAGGATTAGACCCAGGGTTAAGGAAGGGGACACTTCCTACATTAGGATTCACTTGAGGAAAATGAGAGCTACCAAACGAAAAAGGAGTGTAAGGAGTTGCAGTGCCCCTAGGTCCAAGGCTATCATTATGGCCAACAACTAGGATGGCAGTTGAAGACTATGAATTGAAACTTGACATACCATAAGAAAATGGACTAGTAGCCATGGGGATGGTCT
>JZKD02S1668855.1:684364-717285 GCA_000966675.3 Picea glauca
AAAAGGAGGTTTCCCCCTCGAAGAGGCTTATTATCTGAAATTATCTCTTTTTCAAGGCATTGAGTACTTTTCCTGAGGTTTTTCTATGCTATATTGATGTTTGGTTCTTAAAAAACTCTCCCCAGTAGAGTTGCCAATTCTGTTACAAGGGAAAAACTCTTTATCGCCAAGGGTAAACCACAACGGACAAGTATGACTGCAGAAATCAACTCAATTCCAACATGTGCTATATAAACTAATGTGAAATACAAGGAAGAAGACTACCTCGATCTAATCATTTGATGTTGTTCCACCATTGAGCTCTTTGACCCAAAGCTTTACACCTGCAAGAAGTACTTAACAAACAAGCGATGCAAGTATATAGTGGCAATATATAAAATGAGTTAGCACATTAGATAGCACAATCCATTAATAAACATTACAAACATGCACATGGATAATAATCATATATTTGGAAGATATCGATAGGACAGGAAAGGAGTATTTCTATTAATAATTGATCAAGAGAAGTATCAACATTACAGACTTCCATGTCGGCATGGTTCGAAACCAAGAAACCAGGTTCCTTCCAACTGGGTCTCCACCACTTCAATCCTCCACCAAAGGCAAGCTCATAGAAAAGAGGTAATGAGGTCCTCTCAACAATAAGGAAAGATCTTGGGGGTTGAACATTGTGTTTAGACTTGAGGGACAAAGGGATGAAGACTCAATATGAAGTAATTTCTCCATAGTAAATTTGCTTTCAAAGGTGAATGCTTTCTCCTCTTTTCCATAGTTCGAAATTGTTCTCTTATAGCATATAGAATGAAACTGAAGGGTTGAGTCAGAACGTTTCCAGTACATGGAAGGCCAAGGATCAAAGATCTTTTGTCGTGACATGGAAACCCAACCTCATTTTTTATTTTCTGGCACATATCCCGATATATGTGAGTTGCAGTGGAGTAGCAACCGTATACGCATCTTGCAAAGCAGTTAGGGAGCATATATGTGGAAAAATATATATTTTTGGCTCTATATTTATCAAAAAGGGATTGATAAGTCTGCACAGGGAAATGGAAAAAGGCCCTCTATGCAAGATAGCAATGGTGAGGCAAATCTTTCTATAACAATGTGCTTCAAATAATGGATCAAATCTTGGTAAAAACAAAACTTGCTCAACTTGACATACAACTAATTCTCCCTTAGCACTTGTAGTAGCAACCTAAAGTGATATTTGTGTCCTTCCTTTGACTTAGAATAAATAAGTGTGTCGTCTAATAACACAATGACAAAATTATCTAGGTAATTTTCGAATATGCCATTCATTAGGCACATAAATAAAACTAATGCATTGATCAGTCCAAATGGAACCACTACAAATTCATAGTTCCCATACCCGATTCTAAAATTTATCTTACTAATGTCTTCTTCCTTGATTTTCATCTGGTGATATATCCTAATCTCGGGTCTATTTTTGAAAATATATTTTCTCCTCTTAGGTGATAAAAAAGGTCATCAATTCTAGGTAGAGGGTATTTGTTCTTCATAGTGTCTTTATTAAATTGTTTAAAGTCAACACACAACCTTAATGTTCCATCCTTCTTTTTCAAAAAAAGTATGGGTGATCTCCAAGGTGAGGCACTTGGGCATATGTACCCTTTCTTCAACAATTCTTCTAGTTGAATTTGTAATTATTTTAATTCTGGTGTACTCATTTTGTAAGGAGTCTTTGATACTAGGGAAACTCTGGGAAGTAAATCAATAGATAAATATGTATCCCTCTTTTGTGGCAATCATGGTATTTGTTAGGATATTTAGACACTTAGGAGTTAGTTAAGATCAACTTGGTCTAATGTGTTTTTAGGTAAAAGTGTATTTCTTAGTGTGTTTCTTTAGTATGCACTAGTATGCATTTGTAGTTAATAAATCAAATGGTCACAATATGTTCCCGACATAGAGTGATCTGTCGGCTCATATTATCCTTAATCTTAACAACTACATTGATCCATGGATTAACACTCGACTGGTACATGATATCTATTTAAATAGCATGTAGGGTCATTTGTTGATGATCGATTGTGAGAAAATCTTTTGTAAATCTCTCTGTAATATTTTTCTTTTGCATTAATTAATTTCTCCAAGTGGCCACATTGGTTGGGGCCGTGGATGTTTCCCCGCAGGGGTTTTACCACATAAAAACATCAGTGTGTTTATCTTTGATCTGGTTGTGTCAGTGTTTATTGAAGGTGTTCTTTCTTTGGTTGAATACATGTGTTGTTGAACATGGTATCAGAGTGCATTTGAAGACCTGATCCCATTGTAGATTAAGATTGTTAACCCATGTTTTGTCATCTCTAGTTTCTTCTGTTTTCGTACATTTTTGGGCCAAGAGAACCATTCCACTGTGTATGAAGCACTCATTTTAGTTATGAACGCCTTTCATTTCACTTGGAAATGTTTCCATTTTCCCGAGTTACGACCACTAAATTCAAATCCAAAGGTATAAATCCTACATACACCCTTCTAAATTTTTGAAGAGATAATATTTCATTTTTTTATTTCAGATTTTTTTTTAATTTTTGGGTTGCTACTCTTTTCTATTTGCATATGCTCTTTTCCCTACACTCTGTGCGATCTTGATAAATCATAAATAGAGAAGAAATGGTTTTCATGTCTGTGTATGCTCTTTGTCGCGTGCTCTGAGCGATCTCAGTAAATTATAAATAGAAGGAAAATTTGCATTTTCCAAGTAAGCTAACCAATATCTAACCCTTTTTGTCATCGAGAAGAGAAATTTTTTTCTTGTGTGAAAATAATTTTTTATGAGTTGGCTCTCCAAGGCCATCTTCTACCACCACCACCAATCCTCCTTTAGAATATAATGTTCTTTTCACTAGCTCAATTGGTTAAAATTTTCTTTACATAATAAGAGGTCTTGAGTTCAAGTCTCTTTTTTGTTGCTTTTTTGAAAAAGTTCATGCATTAATAGTGAAGTGCATTTCACTTAAGTTATAAAGGTGAATCACTATTAAATAACTTTAATATTTTATTTTAAGTTATCTTGTATGCAACTTTCATTTACAAAGTAACTTCATTGTAAAAGTGATTCTCGCTTATTCTATAAAAGTGGGTCACTTCATAAGTAAATTATTTAAAAGTGATCTTATAGGCATAGGTAGGTGGAGCATCACCATGTGGACCAACTTCTACTTGCCATGTGGCTCCTTGGTTACTATTTATGTCTTTTTTTCAAAAGGGCATAACTTTCACATCTGAAGTCCATTTTCAGTGCTATCTTTTTTGAAACAACATATGTTTTCGATATCTTTCCATCCAAACTTTCAGTTTCATTTTTGTTTTTTTGCATATTTCAATATGGCATCTTCCAGTGATATTTTGCTTATCAGTACCGACTACTTCTCTTGGAAATCTCATATGGAAGATGTATTAAGAAGTAAATGATTGTACCAAATTGACTTGGGAAAATAACTAGAACCCATCGATGATGAAACGAAATTCAAATGGGATAATAAGAATGATGAAGCATGTGGACTAATCAGAATTTCCATCTCTCTTGATTTAAGGTTTCACCTTCAAGGAATTGATGACCCTGATGATTCTTAGGAAAAGGTTGAAGTTGTGTTTGGAAAAAATAATATTATTGGAGCCCACCAGATCAAAAATCAGATGACTTTAATTACAAATGATTTTCCTTGCATTGAAGACTATTTATCTAAGTTCAAAACACTCAAAATTTTATGTAAAGAGTGTAAAATAGATTTGGAGGATGAGCGTTCATATATATTATTCTTGCTAAGATTGGTAGTGCATATTTAGGGTTTGTATCTACCTTTTATGCCACCATAGAAGCTCTAGGGACTTCTTATAAAAAAAACCCACTCTTGAGCTTCTTTTATGCTTTGATTATAGAGCAAGATAAGCTTCTACAACTTAGAGTGATGAACACTGCGGGTACATCCAACAAAGCCTTAGTGGTCCAATAGAAAGATAAATCTAAGAATCCCAAGAAGCAACATCCTCACCATAACAACAAGCAAAATAAGGGTCCCAAATCCTCTCCACCAAATTTTTCTCCTAATGGTGGCAAAGGCATAAAATCCAAAAGTAAGAAGACTAGTGACATCCATTGCAACTTTTGTGGGAGATATGGTCATGTGGAATCTAAATGTTTAAAAGGACGGAATCCTTAGAAGTAGCGATGAAGAAGCACAACATGAGTATTGATTCTTCTTCTTCTTCTTATGGAAATGCACTTTATGCTTCTACTTTCTCGTTCAATGCAACGTCTACTTCTTCTTTTGATGAGTTTCTTATTGACTCTGGAGCATATTATCATATGGTTAAGGATAAAGCCATATTTTCTTCTCTAAATGAATGTAACATCAAGAAAATATTTGTTGGTGATGATAGGTCTCTTAGTGTTGTAAAGTTGGAATAGTTCAAGTATATAATGGTAATTTCAATGATGTATTATGTGTTCTAAGTATTTCCTGCAACCGTCTATTAGTATATCAGATAACTCAATCAGGTGAAGTTAAAACCATAGATTTTTCCCCTCACCAAGTTTTAATTAAGGATTTAAAAGATCCTAAGCATTTCCTCGCAACTGGAATTGTTGATGATATTACCAAGTTGGGCAAGTTTGAAAACTTTGGGTCATCATTTTTTCCATCAATTTTTGTTGCTCATAGCGATGGCTTGAACAAAATTTGGCATGTGTGGTTTGGTCATCTAAACTATCGCTCATTTCAAAAACTATGTAATCAACATATGGTGACTGGTATTCCTCTTGTTTCTTTAATAGATGGTGTTTGTGTCGGTTGTGTTCTCGACAAACATCTTTAGGACAATTTTGACAAACATGCCTTTTGACACATCACATCCCCTTTGCAGCTTGTTCACAGTGACTTGTGTGGTTTGATTTCTTCTCCTTATATTTATGGGTGAAAGTATTTCTTAACTTTTAGTGATGAATTCTCTAGATGCACTTGGGTTTACTTCTTAAAAATTACGAATGAAGTGTTTGACAAGTTTTTGGCCTACAAGGCCCTTATAGAAAAGCAATCTAGACATTAACTTCAAAAGTGAAGAACATATAATGGAGGAGAATATGTGAAAAATAATTTTACCAGTTACTACACTGCACATGGCATCCAAATGCAACACATTGTTTCATACACACCACGACAAAATGGTGTTGTTGAGAGAAAGAACCACACATTAAATAAAATTGCTAATTGTTTGATCCAATCTAAGGGATTAAGTCTTAATTATTTGGTGGAAGCCATTAGATGTGCAAATTACATATTAAACTGCAATGCCACAAAGTCTCTAAAAAATACAACACTAAAAGAAGAATGGAATACAATTAATTTAGATGAAGCCACTTCCATATATTTAACAGTGTAGCATGGGCCCACAATCTTGGTGAGAAAAGGAAATATTTACAGCCTAAACGTGATAAGTGTATTTTTGTTGGATATTTTGAAGATGTCAAAGGTTATAGACTTCTCCAACCTCATTCCAATGAAATTATTATTAGAATATATGTTAAATTTTATGAAAATCTCTTGTTCTACATGCCTAATTTGTCATTTCTGCCATCTATAGCCTGAGAGACATCTTCGACATTTTTTCCATATATTGTTCCTATTGTGGTTTCTTCTTCTTCAGATGATAACAGTGAGGATGAAAATACACCTCCTCTTACTCATCTTTCTCCGGATGAGTCCATTGAACATAAACTTGCACCAACACCACCACTTCCTAGATGGTTTTTTTCAACACAAGAAACAACTGGTGATCTTGTCGGTGATCCTTCATATCAACGTCAAGCATGCTCATGGTTCTATTGGGCCTCTTCTCTTTTGGCTCAAGTTTTAGAGACTTGTGATCCAGAGACATTTGTAGAAGCTTCAGGTCATCCAGATTTGGATACAACAATGAATGAAGAGTATCTCTCTTTAATGGCAAATGATACTTGGGATCTTGTACCTCTTCCAAAAGGAATCCAAAATTTCAGATGTAAATGGGTCTATAGAACTAAGTATGCATCAGATGGAAGTGTTGAAAGAGAAAAAAATTGGTTAGTTTCCAAAGGATTCTCCTAATTTGAAGGCATTGACTATAATGAAACATTTTCCCCTATAGCCAAAATGAATGAATGAACCTGTTGAAATCTTGGCTCTTCTCCAATTGTTCATGTACTTCCTGATGTACTTGTAGGATCCTATGAATGAACCTCTTAACTTTTTTGACATCATATTGTCCATCCACTTTACTTGTTTCCTTGAAAGAAAAATACATAGGTTATTTACACAAGTATCTCAAACATGTCTCAAAAGGTATATGAGTATAAGAATGCATTGCACGATTATAGGCATGTTGTACATAGTGAAACTGTTCATCCCACAACTTAGGATGTTTATTGTAGTACCATCGAATAAAATGTACTATTATCATGTTCACCACCTCTATCTATCCATGTATCTACAGATGAAAAATAGTGCTCTTCTTTAACTTAGTGTCCATCAACTCCCACAAACCAGACCAAAAAATTCCCTAAGAATTGAGAGTCTCAATCAGATACAATAGTTGTAGGAAACCCAAAATGAAACCCAACATTAGCAAAGAATCAATGTGTAGTTTGTTCAGTTGTGACATGTTCTGGACATAAACAAACTCCCCACAAAATGCATCGACACACTTTCCCATGGTTGAGAAGGTACTAGAAGTGATGTATACAACCCCAACTTTATGTTTCTATGCTAACTTGTGGCACACAAATGTAATACCCTTGTTTCCCCCAGTTTGTAAATATAACTATAACTGGACAAAAGACTATGGCAGACTAAATATGCATGAATGTTTGATTTGATGAACCTTTGTATAAAAGGGGAAATGTATGATTTTTTTGTTATTAATAGAAATTGGATATGTGTTGCACAATTTTTGAAAGGGGGGAGTTTGCCACGATAGACCATAGATGATATGAGAGAGATGGTGAGGGAAACCAAGAATGGTTGAGATGACCCTCACCAAACCAATACCTACTGGGTGTAATTTCTCAATAGTCCTCTGACCCATAAATGAATTACCAATCAGGCTGGTAGTTGGAAGGACATCCTCAAGAGTTAATGAGGATATGGGGAAGGGTACCCATCTGTAAGGCTTCTAGGCCTCACCACGAATTGGGATTCAGACCCATGCAACCTTGCTAAGGAAATAAAGAAAGGAGGTAATTCGGTGGGATAGAGACAGATTTGTAATGAAGCAGAGTAGAGAAAAAAATCTCCAGAGAAGAGAAGTGAGAATGATTAGACTCTAGAGTTGAGAGAAACATTGAGAAGAAAGATTTTTTTCATTGTAAGAATCCTTGGGCAAGGTATTTCTACAAGATGATAAACAAGGTTGACAAGTGACTGAGTTGGTGCTCGCGAAGAACTCCTTTCTTGGTGCAGAGGAATATGGTTGCCAAGATCCTGTGGGAGGAGGACAATAACCTTCTTCCCTCACTGTTGTGGAGCAAGGAGAAATAATCTCTCTCATAGCATCATGTTATAGCTTGGGGGTGGCCAGTGGTAAATCCTTCAGGAGTGGTTATGCCTATGGTTGGGAGGAAACATGCACCCCTTTTAGCAGTCACTTCACATTTTCTAGTTTTGATAAGTATTTTCACAATCTGTGTAACATATTGTATGTGATGATTGAATGTTTGTGTTTATGGTTAAGTCTTGCAGTATTAGAACTGTTATTATAAATGCTCATTTTCTTTTGTAATCTGTTGTGTTTACATGGTCTTTGATTTACCTCATTTTAGTTGTTAGAGAGTCATGGAATGTGAATCCACGGGAGAGTTGGGGTAGGATTAACTGAAACGTCTAAGTCCTACTGACCCTTTGAGTTTACCTTAGCGGTAATGTCAAGTTCAACTCTATGGGAGAAGGGAGTTTCCATCAGACTACCCACCCATCTGATCGAGGGCTCATGGCCATGTCCTTAACCCATTTGTTGCAAAAAGGATTAGCGCTTAGCCCACAAGAATTTCCAAAGGACCCATATGACTAAGGTCTGAGAACCCTGTGCTAGATGAAAGGATCTAAGTCTTTCTGGCTTTGGAACTCCGGGAGTTCGGAGTTCTGTGGGTGTTGCGACCTTAACCAAATATTGACTAAGAGTAGAGCTTACAGTCTAAGGTTCATTATGGGATCCATATGACCAGGGTCTGGGAACCCTATGCTAGTCTGAAAGGAACTAAACCTTTTGGATTCGAGACTTCAGAACTTATGACTCCACAACCCTAAAAAATAGTCAAAGGTTGGAGTCACGAATTGATGAGGGCTATAGATTTGGGGATCCATTGGAAATCTCTCCTAGTCATTGGATCGAACTTAGGAAAGGCATCGTTAAGTACTTCTACGAAGTTGCACTTCAAGAGAGTAGGAGTGGTCTAGCATCGAAAATCCTGAATGTCGAAATCGCAAAATTAATTGAGACTGTTGAAAGTGGAGGGACACATGTCCATAGATCAACGACTATCCAGAATTTTGGATATTCGGTGATATAGGGATGTGCGAGTTTCCCCAGAGCTCTCCAAGCTGGAGTAAATCCTGGTCGTGAATGCTAGGTACACGTGGCGATAGATCGATCATGGTCCAAAGAGGAAGCTATAAGATGCATGACGAACTCCAAAATTCCAAACTTCCGAAGTGACGTGGATCACTGATCCTCGGATCCTTCAGGATCCCTCTCAGTCATTGATCTAATGAACCTCCCCCTCAACTTCCCAACCAATCGAGAACACGTCATGGAGTGACACGTGGCCCCTACTTGTCCCATGTCAAATGTTGTACATTGAAATAGAGTCATTTGATGAGATGCTATGTGGCAAGCGACCCTAGAGTCTGAAGACTTGGTACTCTGGAGGAACTTGGCCAAGAGTTTTCAAGGTGTGAAAATTGACGAAGTCGCGAACGACAAAGTAAATCTCAACCATTGATAGGTAGAGAATACATGGCGCTAGATTCAAGAGTTTGAAGACTTTTCTTTTTAGGAAATTCACGATGTGAAGAGTTGGTAAGCTCCGAAGCCTAGAGCCGTGAAGTAACGAGAACCGTAGATCTATGGATCTATGTGGACAAATATCAACCGTGATATTTGAAGGAATATAAAAGGTCATATGTCTATGGTTGATGTGGCACACTGACATCATCTATGGTGACGTGGACCCACAACTAAGGTTCCATGCATCACCTAGATATGGCCGATTCACAGACCCTTTATGCCTACTCGAGCATGACATGTGTCACCCCTAATGAGGACACATGTCACCCCTGGCCCTCACTGCATGTCAGCTTCTCATTCATTCCTGCCTGGCCAATGTGGTTGGTGACGTGTCCAAGACTCTAGGAGACTGGATAAATTCGGGAGTTCGGATGATTTGGGCATAGTATAATAAATGAATGTTTAACGTCTATCATCGATCACCAAATGATGAACGTCAAACGTTGAACGGTGATCGTCGATTGTTGAATTTCTGAAAAGTAGGACATCAGTTGTCAATTATTGAATGTTGAACGCTGAAAAAGGGGCGTTCAATGACAAACACCAAACGTCGATCGTCGAAGGGTCAAGGCCATGTGGCAATATTTTGGGACTTCAGGGAGTAAGAAAAAGGGGCGGTCAGCAACAAACACCAAGGACCCCAACTAATAATGACTTAGTAACTTTGGGAGGCAATAACATGCAGACAGAGCTCAAATTTTAGTGTGGTGGTCACTGTTAGAAATCTCATGGCGAGCAGTAGCCAATGGAGATCCCGGAATTAGGATTTTAGATAGTTAGGAAAACCAAAATTTTGATGTCCCACCCCTTAAAATAATGTCTAAGGGTCAGATGTGTTACAATAAAACACACTCTTTTACATACTTGGAAATTATTCCATTCATTCGAGGCCAATAAAAACATATTTTCAACTGTTCTAATATATTTCCTACCCCGAAGTGATGAGAAACAAGATATGTATGGCTTCCATGATTACATTTTCAGTTTCATCCCTGGGTATACGAAGCTTTCCAAGATGATACAATAAATTATCATCCACATGATAATCCAATTATCCATTCTGATTGCCATGAGTCAGAGCTTCATACACATCTTCAAAGTCATCATCTCTATCATATTGTTCAACAAAATTTTCATGAGCTAAGGAATTATTCTTTAGTATTGTAGATGCATTGATGATGGGTCTTGCTAACATGTATGCAACTTTGTTAAGAATTCCCTTCTTAAACTTAACTACCAAATGAAATTATTGTAAGATCCCATCCATATAAAGTGTCATGATTGTTGTAGCTTGGTTTGTGATTGCAAATATTGTAACAGTTAATGTGTGAATTATTGTTTCCTTCCCCATTAAGTAATGTTTCCACTTTTTAACACTTTGTACCAAAGCATACAATTCATAAATATACGTTGGATACCTAATAATTGCTTGAGTAAAAGTTCCAAAATGGTAACAAATAGGTATACCTCATTAAATCAAGAATTATCCCATGGATTATCCACTTGCATTAGTTTATATTTCAAATGGATGCTACATATCCAACATATCCAAAATTGGTGCATTATTTATTTTATCTTTCAATATTTTGAAGGCTTTTTGTTGTTTGCCTCCCAACTGAAATACCTATTTCACACTTGTCAATGCATGCAAAGGAGCTGCAGTGAAAGAGAAATTACCAATAAATTTCCTCCAGTACTGTACTACCCATAAGAATATCTTGACTTCTGTGGAAGTTTTTGGATTCGGCGAATTCACGATGACTTCTGTAGATTTTAATGACAAAAATCAACAATCTAAATTTTTTGTCAAACACTTAGAAACCTAGAGATAATTGTCTTTCATGAACTTATGAAATGTCCTAAACCCATATTCAGAAATTACCATAATCATAAATACACGTTGCTAAGAAAATATGCAGCGGAAATAAACACAATGGACAACATTCAATAACCCATGAAAAACTCAGAAATTTAGGCAAATGCCAGGGAAAACCCCAAAGTGTGGAAACCCAAAGAGAGAGAGATATATATTATTTATTGCTTCAGGAAAGTGTATTACAACAACATACTCACAACTTTCAGCCAAGAAGAAATACCTCACAGCAACAAAATTTGTCCTAGAATTTTTTGCGTTGAAAAACATGCCCAAATTTGTACAACTATACGGCCTCCTCTATTTATTTACCTCAAAAAATGTTCCTAGGCATGTGTTGCACAACCTACACAGTATATCCCAACAACAATAAAAATACTCAGAAAAATTGCCTCGATTGTTGTGCCAAAGAGTTGCCTTGAAAATTGTGCCCTCCTTCTTGTTGTATGGACTATACGGATCCGTATAGTATGGTCCAGCACCTAAAAAAAGAACAACACACACAAAGAAAATCTGCCTTGGTATTTGTGCCCACCAAGATGCTCACTTTCCTCTCTCAAATTCTCTCGGAAAATCTCTCTCAATCTCCTCTCGATGTGTCTTTCACACTACCTAATGCATTCTTTTATAAATCTGAAAATGACATTTTCCCTCCAAAGTGTCTTTTCACCTTCCCCAACCCTAAATCCAAAAGCCAAGATAAGATCTTTCCTTTTTCAAGATCAAGGGTCATGATCCATTCCCTCCAAAATGAATCACTTAAAATATTAAAGTAATTTCACTTTATTACATAAGTGTAGTTTATGAAATAAAGTCACTTTAAAATTAGAAGGTACACTTTATTAAAAAGTAACTTTAATAAAAGAACCACTTTATAACAACTTTATAAAAATCCATTGCAAAGTTAAGTGCCTGGTAGTGTAAATATAAGGTTACATCTGCATTCAAGACAAAATATGTGGAGTAACTCCCGAGCTAAAAATATAACACTCCCTCTTAGCAAGGGATGTACTCGTTTCCATCACTATCAACTGGTTCCATCAAACTATGCTATGTAGGATCTCCCTTTGAACCTGGAGCCATCCTCAACACCTGCACATAACTTGAACTAGAAGATATTAACATGGCAACAACCCAAAACCCTGAGCTCACTTCATCTTGAGCATTGAATCGATCAACCTAGATGAGCCTCCTGCCAGTGCTCAGAAGAGACTCGCTCTTTTCTCTTGAAATGACAAACTAAATCCTTGGTGCCACCGTAGTCTCGGGAGCCTCCCCATGCTCCTCATGATCCGATGTTGAACCATACACTGAAGGTTGTCCTCTCAACATATACAACATGTCCACTCAGTTACCTATCAGTTGCAGCTCCACCAGGTCCGCTTCCTCCTTGTAGATAAAGACATGTTCCCTCTTGAAAAATACACAATATCCTACATCCTCCAAGGCTGAGACTGAGAGAAATTTAACCCTCAACCCTAGAACAAAGAGAACTCAATCAAGATCCAAGAGTCCCCCAAACTCGAGATGGAATCTAACACTCCCAACTCCACGTACAACTCTATCCATACCACCTTCATTTACCACCTCTCGGTTAGGACTAGCCTCTGTGATATTAAGGAATACTCGCCATATTCTTGTCATGTGGCAAGAGGCTTCACTATGCACAATCCATCTAATATCACCTCCAAATCCTCCACTGTCGACACTGGAAACTAGGGTCACCAAATAAAATTCCCTATCATACTTGGAAGCAAAGTCATCCATGGTTGTTGTAGCAGTTGTCTCAGGCCCTTCTAGTTCCTTCTTCTTCTTCTTCCTCTCAGGACAGTGAGAGGCAAGGTGCCCCAATTGGTTACAGCAATAGCATCTGACTTTACTCAAGTCCCTTTCAGAACTTCCTTTATTCTTGCTCTTTGCAGTAAGAGAAACATTCTCATCAACTCCATTTGTCTTCTATTTACTGCTCTGAGATATTTCTTGGATCTCCTCCTGAGTGAAATCATCCCATGGTCTGCTCCAATCTTGTAGATTCTCATGTCCCACCACACACTTCACGAAGACTTCCCATTCTTTGGTGAAGCCATTTAAGGCTATCCTCACCAACTCAGAATCTGTTATGGCCTCTCTAACAACAACCAGCTCATCTTTTACTTGAGATACCTGGGTAAGATAAGAAGAGACACTCTCCTCCTTACCCATCTTGGTATCATGCAGCTTAGCCTTCAAGGCCATCTTCCAGTTTTCATTCTTCACCTCAAACAAGTTCTTAAGTGCATCCCACATCTCCTTGGCAGTCTTTTTCTTAGCCAAGTGTGGGA
Source organism: Picea glauca (assembly GCA_000966675.3). Classification (NCBI taxonomy): domain Eukaryota; kingdom Viridiplantae; phylum Streptophyta; class Pinopsida; order Pinales; family Pinaceae; genus Picea; species Picea glauca. Next base: position 697,622 of record JZKD02S1668855.1, read on the forward strand.
TAAGGTGATCCTTCACCCCATCCAGAATAATCATCTGGGCCTTGGCTTCCTTGATCTCATGTAAGTCCAAAGCAATAGGATCTGCTACGGGAGCTACCAAAATAGAGTTGACATAGTTCCAAATACTTTTCTCCTTGAGAATAGCTGACAATTGTACCTTCAACAGGAAATAGCTGGAAATGCCATCCAACCAATCCTCAAATCTAATGCTTGCAACCATATTCCCTATCACAACTCAAGGAAAACAATCACAACCTTTCCCTCTTCAACTTTGCCCAAAAATCACACTGTCCACTGTCACTCAGAGACCAAGCTCTGATACCATTTTAGATTTTAATGACAAAAATTAGCAAGCTAAAATTTATGTCAAACACTTAGCAACCTAAAAATAATTGTCTTTCATGAACTTCTGAAATGTCCCAAACCCATATTTATAAATTACTATAAGCAGAAATACATATTTCTAAGCAAATATGCAACAGAAATAAACACAATGGACAACATTCAATAACCCATGAAAAACTCAGAAATTTAGGCAAATGTCAGGGGAAACCCCAATGTGGGGAAACCCAATGTGGGGAAACCCAATGAAAGAGATAGAGATCTTATTTATTTCTTCAGGAAAGTCTATTACAACAACATACTCACAAATTTCAGCCAAGAAGAAATACCTCACAGCAACAAAATCTATCCTAGAATTTTATGCCTTGAAAAATGTGCCCAAATTCGTACAGTTGTATGGCCTCCTCTATTTTTGTGCCTCAAAAAATGTGCCTAGTTGTGTGTTGTATGGCCTGCACAGTACGACCCAATAGAAAGAAAAATACTCAAAAAAACCTCCTTGATTTTCATGTCAAAGAGTTGCCTCGAAAAGCATGCCCTCCTTCTTGTTATACGAACTGTACGGATCCGTACAGTATGGCCCAGCATAGAAAAATAAAACAGCACACACACAGAAAATCTTCCTTGGGATTTATGCCCTCCTTTTCTTGGGAAATGTGCCCACCAAGCTGCTCACTTTCCTCTCTCAAGCTCTCTTGGAAAATCTCTCTCAATCTCCTCTCGTTGTGTCTTGCACACTACCCAATGCATTCTTTTATAAATCTAAAAATGATATTTTCCCTCCAAAGTGTCTTTTCACCTTCCCCAACCCTAAATCCAAAGGCCAAGATTAGATATTTCCTTTTTCAAGATCAAGGTTCATGATCCATTCCCTCCAAAATAAATCACTTAAAATATTAAAGTAATTTCACTTTATTACATAAGTGTAGTTTATGAAATAAAGTCACTTTAAAATTACAAGGTACACTTTATTAAAAAGTCACTTTAATAAAAGAACCACTTTATAACAACTTTATAAAAACCCATTACAAAGTTAAGTTCCTGGTAGTGTAAATATAAGGTTACATCTGCATTCAAGACAAAATATGCGGAGTACCTCCCGAGCTAAAAAGATAACAACTTCCACCTTAGAGGGATCTATCTTTAACTGGCCATTCCCTACAATATAACCAAAGTATAGTAGAGAGGTTTTTCCAAATTCACATTTAGACATCTTTACATACAACTTCTCCCTTTTCAAAAGTTCAAATACTTCCCCAACATGCATTACATGATCTTCCCATGTTCTACTAAAGACAAAAATATGATCTAAGTAGACCATGACAAAATCATCTATAAAAGGCCAGAATACATCATTCACTACCCTCATAAATGTCGCAGGTGCATTGCATAAACCAAATGACATAACCAACTATTCAAACAATCCCTGTTTTTTCTTGAAAATAGTTTTCCACACATCACTTTCTGCAATTCTAATTTGATGGTAACCACTTCTCAAATCTAACTTAGTGAAATAGACACCATCTTTCAATTGATCCAATAAATCATCAATTCTAGGAAGAGGATATTGTTTTTTTACCATGATCTTGTCTAGTGTCTGAAATTCAATACACATCCTCCATGTACCACCTTTCATTGGAACCAACAAAATAGGAGGTCCACGCAGAGAGGAACTTGACGTTATGATTCTCTTATCAAGAAACTCCTGAACTTTTTTCTTTATCTATGCACTCTCTATCACTAATGGTTTTTACATACCAATGTTAGTAAGAGGAGCATCCTAGTACAAATAAATTTCATGTTCAACCCCCCTCTTGGGATGAAACCCTGTAGGTTCCTAAAATAGCTCATCATAGTTAGAAATAATCTTTACCAATTCCTACTTATGACCTAGATCACAACCTAAAAAATCATTTGATACACCTTTCTCTTTTTTCTTCACCATAATGAGAACAAAATATTTAATAGCATTTCCAAATCTCTTCATTTATCATGTGCTCACTAACGAAACCCTAGTTTTAATACTGTGATCTCTAAAAATATATTCAATCCCATCTTTGAAAATATGATACTTGTTCTCTTCTCGATAGAATATGGATTTCCTATCATATAAGTATGGACTACCCAAGACAATACCAAAAATGTCAATTGGAACTACATCCAACTCAACCTCATCAATGAACTTGGAAGTAATTGCAAATATGATTTTACACCATTTATTTACTTGCAACTTAGCATCCTCACACACCCAACCCAATGGATATGGATTCACATGAGGTCTGGTCTTCAAACCCAACTTCTTAACAATTGCTTCAGATATTAAATTAACTTGAGATCCATTGTCAAATAAAGTGTATATCTTTGTATGCTTCACTATGACCCTTATATGAAAAGGCTCACTTTGTTTCTTTTGATTAAGAACACTTTCCAATTTAGAAGATTGAAATGAAAAACTATAACTAGAAATAGATATACCTTTATTTCCCATTACTGTGATTTTAGCTTGATCTCTTGAATATGATCCCAGATCTTGTTGAGTTTTTGCAGTAGTCTTTTGTTTCTCCTTGTCTTTGAATTTCTTTGGTAGCATCTCTCGATGCAACATCCAACACTTTCATTCTCGTGTCCTTTCTTCTTTAATTGAGAACATGTAGGATTCTCTTCATCTTTCTTCACTATATTTAACTTCTTACTCTTCCCTTTTCCCTTTGATTTCTTCTCAAATTTATGTGGCTTATTATCCTCAAACACATGCTTTACCTTGATAGCTTCAAGATGAGTAGCTTGTATTGACACTTCATCAATATTAGTAGGATTAAACATCAATATAGTATGTCGAATATATGAATGCATACCTCCAATATATTTTAGAAGAGTTTCATGAGTATATAATGGAATTCCCAAATACAATGCTTTCTTCTTAAATTCTTATGTATAAACTTGAAATTTTTGCACCTTTTCTTGTCTTAGATGTTGCCAATCAATTATTGTTTTTTGCATATAAGATAATGGATTAAATTGTTTTCTCAATGCAACAATAAATTCATCCCAAGAAGAAATTGTTTTACCTTGTTGGATGAGATCAATTTGCATCTTACTCTCCCACCATATTAAAGATATGCCACCTAGGTGAAGAGTATCCAACTGTATCTTTATAGTGTCATCCATGATTTTTTGTACCTTGAAATATACTTTAATCTATTTGATCCAATTATCCAATTTTTATGCATTCAATTCTCCATAATAAAAAGACAAATCAAACTTTACATCTAACTTTAATAAAGAAAAATCATGAGAATGAGAATGAGAAGACTTCTTAGAAGGTTTATTCTTATGAGACGAATGTTTACTCTCATAAGAAGAAAATGATGATGATGGGCATGAAGGTGTCTCTAGAGGTTCTTCACCTCCTCCTTCTCCTTTATATTTTACTGATGTTTCATATCCTCCTTGAGCCCTACGGTACAGTTCTTCTGCCATTGTATTCATCTTGAGAAATGCCTTCTTCGTAGCCTCAAGGTTCATTATAGGAGCTTCTCCTCTTTGAATTTATGGGTTGAAGTATTAAAGCATGCCTTCACCTTGCTTGGATTTGGACCTCATAAGCATTCACTTGAAAATACTTGGAAAACCTCACTCTGATACCAACTTGATCCAAAAATCCTTATATGTCAAATTAGTTCTTAAGCTTGCATTAACATCCAACTTGATTAAGAAATTATGACCATCTTGACTATTTGAAAATTAATATTTGAATCCCCTTACTTATCCAAAATTCATTAACTGATAAATAAATCGTAGAAACAAAAATGTTGAAATTTAGAGAAATAGAAACAACAAATAACAAGACGCATTATACAAGTTGATAACGGATTTCACCCATATTGGGCTATGTCTCTGGGTCTGCTTCTAAATGAGAGACCACTTTATTGATGCTAAAAAATGATTGATACAATGACAAATTCAACTTATGTTCCTATAATGACCTTCTAATCTACTACACAAACTCAAGTGTTACTGTCAAAATTATCTCCACCTCGGAAAACTGAAACTTTGACTATAAATACTCTATATTTCCCAAAAGGACTACAAACTTAGCATAATATAAACAAATGAATATAGTTCTTGGAAGTAAATGTCACTGTGGTGCAATAGTTAGGCATTGAGTTTATATAGCGGAGGTCAGGGGTTCAAACCCACCCGGTGCCACTATATTCCCGTTGGGCATTTAAATAAAACTTAAATATAATATTCCTAGTGGGATTTAATAAAGGGCATCATTGACGCAATGGTCGAGACATTTGGGATGTTGGTCGAAGGTCACGGGGTCTATCCCTCCTCCCAGTGCATTTTCCATTGAATACAACAACATATGGCTTTAAATAAAATATGGTCAAATGCCTTTTACAAGTGGCATGGTATCCCGGTTGGTAAAGTTGTTGGTTGTTACCATATAGGTCAGAGGTTTGATTCCATTTGGCCTAAAAAATCAAATTTTTTAGAATATTTTAGTCCGATTGGATGGTGCCACATGGAACGCTCTAATTAGGCCATGTGTTACACCCTGATTCATCCACCTGAATGCAAATTCACCTGCCCAGACATCAAAAAGTCACATGCCTCTTCAACGCACAGTGAGAGCCATGTCAATGCCACACCAGTGTCATACTGCCACATGTTACTTGTCATGTCAGCATTGTACTACCCATGTGTTTTCCATACATTCCACGTGTCATACATATTTTTCCACATGTCATCCTTCCAGTGATGCCACGTGGCACCAGCCTTTTTCCATTTTTACATGTTTTTCCAAATTTTCAGAAGACCATATCTTTCTCATACGACATCTGTTTGAGTTGTTTCAAGTTGCATTGGAAATATCTTATCAAGCTCTACGCAATGGAGTCATTTTCATCGGCATTTAATATTATAAATTTTTAAGCATTATTAGATCCACTTGGATTAGTCTCTCATGCTCTTTCAACTTTCTTGACTCGTAGTATATCGCATACCCATTTTGGCTAAGGAACCCTCTAATCCATTCCTTGCAAGAATCAATGCACACAATGAAGTATTCATTTGGGTTAACAATCTTCAATATTTGTGCACTTGTCAATAAATTCTTCAGGTGTTGAAAACTTATTTCAAAATCAAATTTCCATTCAAACCTCACACCCTTCTTTTGCAAAAACATGATTGGGTGTGCAATATTCGAGAAACCTCTATAAATATTCCATAATAACCTGGAATCCCCATGAATCATCTCACCTCTAAGACAATCCTTGGTACTGTCCATCCTTCAATGGATGTTTTCTTTTCAGGATCCACTGGTATCCCTACCTCTGAAATAATATGACCGAAATAATGTATCTGCCTCTAATAAAATGAGCACTTACTTAACTTAGCATATAGTTGATGCTCCCTTAATACTCGTAACACCATCCTCAAGTGATTCTCATGCTCTTCTTCAGACTTAGAGTAGATAAGTATGTCATCCAAGAATGCAATGACATACTTATCCAAGTAATTCCTAAAAATACCATTCATCAAACACATGAAGACAAATTGTGCATTTGACAACCCAAATGGCATCACTGTAAATTCATAATGGCCATACCTCATTCTAAATGTTTTCTTGTTGATATATTCTTCTTTAATTCTCATCTGATGACAACCTGGCCTAAGGTAAATCTTAGAGAATATCTTTGTGTATTTCAGTTGATCAAAAATATCATCTATCCTTGGAAAAGGATACAAGTATTCTTCACAGTTACCTTATTCATCTACCTGATATCAATGCATAGCCTCAAAGTTCCATCCTTCATTTTCATAAATAATATAGGGGCACCCCAAGGTGATACACTTGGATGTATATAACTCTTTTTCAAAATATTTTCAAGTTGCATTTTTAATTCTTTCATCTCTAGTGTGCTCATCCTGTAAGGAGTCTTGGACATTGGGGCTGCTACAGGCATCAAATTAATAGAGAAATCAATATCTCTATTTGGTGTAAACCTTGGTATCTCTCTAAATACATCCTCAAATTACTTTAGGACTACATAGTCTTCAATGCATGACAATTTATCTTTAGGTTTCTCTTCCATATTCGCTACAAATATTTTTCATCCTTTCCTGAAGATTCTCTTCAACTACAAGGCTGAAATTTCTCTGATAGATAATTCCCTTGGTATGCCCTAAATTTCTCTCAAGTTCCCTTCCTCATCCAAAAAAGTAAATGATCTATTATAAAAATATAGGATAACATGATGTTTGTCCAACCAATCCATACCAATTAGGCAATCGTATGAACCCAAAGATATGATATTCAAATCTACCTTTGTTCTTAATTCATTCATGTCCATTGGAAATTCCTTAACCAACTCATTGATTCTTCATTTAGCTCCCATGGCTAACTAAACCAACCAATATTTCCCAAGTTTTCATCTTTGAAAATGAAATTTTCCACCAAATTAGGATCTATATAACTATCACTATCTCCTGAATCAATTAAAATAGCTATAGGTTGATCATTGATCTTACCTTCCACTTCAATCATATTAGATTTAAATTCATCTTATTTTTTTTGTCTAGGGTTGCATAGATCCTTGGAATGCTTCTACCTATGTCCTCAACTGTATCAGCTTACTGTACATTGTGAATACATGTGATCTCCCTCACAACCCCAACATTTAATAGGTTATTTCCCTAGCCTTTTTTCCAATGTTTCTATCATTCTTGGTTCATTTTGAGTTGGGTTCCCTTGACAATTATTCTTGAAGAATGGTGGCTTGTACCATTTTTTCCTCTACTCCATCTTACCTTTCTTCATGTCTTCCTGAGCCTTTTGGAAATTTGGTGTTCCTCTATGTTGATCATAGAGGCACTTGGATCTCCTTATTACTTCCTACAATGTCTTGAGATGATCATATTGTATCTTATCACTGAATATTGAAGGTATCCCACTAAATAATATTTGAATCTTGACCTACTCATCCTTGATGAATCCAACATACCTCAACACCTCTAAAAATCTCCTCTCATACTCATCCATGTTCATGCTACCAACATTGAGTTCAAAGAAATCCTCCATATTCCTATCATAATAACTCTTAGACAAGTATTTCTTTTGAAAATACATTTTGAATTGCCTCCAAGTGATATTCTTCTCATCAATGTGTACTTACATGAGCTGGTCCTGTCACATTGATGATTTTCCCCTTATCTAGTAAATTGTAAATATTCCTTCTACCTATGAGGAAAAATTGTGTAAATGAAAATAATTCCTCATCCCCAACAACCAGTACTCTGCATCCTCATATTTTTTGTTCTCATTATTGAAGGTAGGGGTCTTTATCTTCTTGAATTCCCTTGCAATGCATCCACTCCAGACCTCCTCCTCTTCTTTCTGATAGGAAATAAACTTGGACTACTTTATGCTCTTTTGATTAAGTGCCTTGGTGAGTGATTATGATATCTATCAACACTTCTAGATTCTCCCCTTTTAGCATGAGATCTATGAATTTTTTACTTACTTGATTCTGTCCCCTTATCCACTTTCTTCTCTATTCTGTCCAAAATATGTAACAACTTGATGTTGATTCCATCTTGTTGCTACTTTAGCTTTCATAAGCCTCTCATTATTATCTTTATATCTCAACACATATCTTTGTATACTCTTTATTTTCTCCACTAAATTTATACTTTATTCTTTTCCTTCTCCATGCCCATTTGATTATGTCCCTACATTAACCATGTTGACCTACAACCCCTTGACTTCATCTTCATGGCTGTAAGTTCTGTATGCAGATTCCATATCTTTGGTCTCTCAGATGATTCTGATCTATTCTAGTTTTGCCTTTAACTCTACAAAATGTGCATGCAATAGGATTTGTTAGACCACAATAATTTAACAAATCTATTAAATTATGCACCATTCTGCCCTTTAAGTGCACCCGAAATATTCTTTTTGTTTGCTTGTAAATTGTTCTTCTAAATTCACATTTATGGGTGAATATATGGATTCCTCTATCCAATACCTTTCAAATGACTAACTCCTTACTCGATATGGATTTATGATTGGCAAGTTATAGTCATTTTATCATTACCCATTTACTCATTTTGCACACTTTTCAATGATGTGTAATTTTTAGCTATGTTCATGCCTTCTTACACCTAATACTTGGAGAGTTTGATAGAATCTAAATTGGATTTTTTCATGACCACATTTTGAAAAATATATCCAATTTTCACCTTCACCTGAGCACCAGGATACTAGTTACAACCTACTGAAGTTTTGGTTATTTTCCTCTTTTTGTACTAAATGCTATAGGAATTGTTCATGTCCTTCTGTGCACTTTTGGGTACCCAAACTTATAATATGGCTCCTTGGATGTCTTCTATGATTCAATAGATTTCCATAGACTACTCCTGTGACCCAAAATGACTTATGAGTAGGAAGTTATGGCCTCTGGAAGTAAATTGGTTTCTTAATTTTACCATTGTTTAGCATGTAACTTTCTTATATGAGCTTTGTTTTATGAACAAATTACATCATTGGAAATATCTCCTCGAGATATTTCATTTGAGAAAATAAGACATAGTGTATCAATGGTAAGTGTACCAAAGTTACACTCTATTCTCATGGTTTTGTTTTCCTAAAAATGTTGTTTAGACCTTCAAAAATGGCCTGCAAGATAATGAGCTCGAAAACACCAAATGTTTCTGGCAAATTTCAGTTTTCTACTGACCTAGATGTTGATGTGGCATCCTGGCTCCACTTGGACCCCAAGATGATGCCAAGTTATCCTCATTTCTCACTTGGATTTTCCTCATCATCCTTCAACACCCTCTCTTACTTATTTTTCCTTCTCCCACCTCAACATGACACACATTCCCTTACCTTTCAAGCCCACAACTATGGTTGTCCATGTAGCACCTATTTATTGGTAACAAGGATGGGAATTCCCCCATCCCACATCATTTTTACTTGGTATGGACATACCTTCTTGTCCCTATGATATGACAGTTGAGAACAGTGGGGGTTAGAGAAAGATCAACGATTGAGATTGTATCCCCCCCCAACTTGTTGATCGTTAACAAAGGAGGGGGACACAAAATATAGATCCTGCCTAGTTTCTAGCTTGGTGAGCTGGAAACCTCCTATTGATTTCATCCCTCACCTGGTGGTTTCCAAAACCACCAAGGGACCCCCTTAAACCATTATTCCCAGGGATCGAGGTTGGCACCCCACCCAACGTGGCTCCCACATCACTTGCCACTCTTGCAACTTTGTCTTTGTTGCATGCCAACATTGACATTCCACCATGGAATTCCATGTCACCTCCACCATGTTAGTTGACACGTGGCTCCACATCATCACTGATGTCACCGTACAAAAAAATTCCCAATTATGCAAAAAAATTCAAATTTTCTAATTTTTCCAAAAACAACCAATTTTGATATTTATTCTATAGTTTCCATAAAACTATGAATTTTATATTGTTGCGGACAATTATCGGACTTGTGCATGTGGATTAAACCTTTTCACTACTAATTTGACATCCCCATGTCAAATCCTCATTGAATTTCTCCTTATAAATTGGGGGTTTTCCCAATTTCACCAAAATCCACAATGGTTTCTCTGCAAATCCAAAATTTGGCTGATTATAGGATTAGAAAAATTCAGCTAGGAGTTAAAATCGAGATCTTTAAACCACTAAGCTCGATTTTCCCAAAATTACAGGGAAATTCTGAACTTTTCCTTAAGAAACTTTTAACAAACAATTTGCAGAAGTCCTTTGAACTCTACATCTGCAAATTCAACTACAACGCTCTGTTTCTGGACCATGTAGGCTTATTATCTAACCCATGGATCTGATACCATAATGTATCATCCCCAACCCCAAGTTAGGTCATGCCACACAAAACATTTTCTCTCTCATACCATTTAATAACAACATGCCCTGCATATACAACAATATGCAATACTAATAGCATACAATTCATGCATAAATATGCACATTAAAGCATATGGAATTTATATAAATATACAAAGAGTAAGTAGAAAATAAACACATACAAAATAACACTTATCTTTTGTTGTAAATCAATGATTGGTTGCATACCTCAGACGTTCCTCCCAACGATAGACTAGGTTGCTCATAATCTCTCAACAATAGGTCACCCCTAATATGGGGCTAAGACTTCACAAGAGAAAAGGATTCCTAAGTGAGGATAATATCTAACAAACAACATAATTAAGCTTAGGCCAAGGTTCCAACTCCAACAACCGTTCCTAGCTCACAACCTCTCATTCCCCACAACTTGTCCCACCCCAGAAATTGTACCCCTTCTCTACTCAATAGTGCTTTGGTTGTTCCACTTCCCTTCCAGGGCTTCAACAACAAGAAAGACAGGAAGTATCAGAGCTCAGTGGCACATGAAACACTAGGATTCTCTATGAATTGCAACACCCACTAGCCCAACACAGATGGAAACAATTCCCAGTAGTTCTCTCACCCAGAGAGAATGATCACAATCTTGACAACCTACTTCTTCAGCCCAAACCACCAAAGAGTTATTGGGTACAATCATCTTCAAATCTCTCCAAGAATAGGTATGACTGATGGATGGAAGGGAGTGTATTAATGGAAAGAATGATTGTGATAAATGATGAGAATGATTGGAAATTACCATATGACCAATGGGTCATATTAACACCCAAAGGTGGATGGAGGACATATGGGTATGGCTTAATATGGTCAAATGAAAATAAGAGGGAATTTAGGAAGGATTTCCTTTCTTAAGGTTTGATAACCAAGAATTATTTGAGAGACCATAATTAGCATTTGGTTTCCTTTGGTAATGATATAATTACCCAATTGTACTTTCTTATTTTTGGGATGCTTTTATAGCAGTTGCGCAAGAGTAATATCTCATTGGTTGTTTCCATATAGAAAAGGCAACTTAGTTATGAATATGCATGTGAGACTTGTCATGTGATTTACTATAATCTCTCATTAGGAAATTTTTCCACTAAGTTCAGATAAGAATCAGTGAATAATGTAAATATGTACAAGCAATGCACATGCAGATGCACTTATATGATAGAGGCATGATATGACTTGCTGAGTAAGAGGGAAGTAAGGCCAGAAGTGTGCTTTCCTTGAATAAATAATGCCATGGATGCATGGTTGACTCTATTTTTTAAGAGTCATGATTGATTGGTTGGGATACTAGCTTAAGGAGGGTGTACTCCATTCCTCATAAAAAGTTGATGAGAATTGTGAAAGGATGGGAGAGAAATAATGCTCTGATGTAATGGACTAGATTTCATTGTTGGGTAAGATCGAAGGCAAAAAAATATTTCCTTGAGATTTTCATGATTATGAACATTCATGAGATATATGATTTTAAATAAAAAAGAATACGAATGATATAATAATGTGCAAGAAATGTACCTGTGTGGTGCACACACACACACACACACACATGAATATATGCTCAAAGGAATGGTATAACTACCTGATTAAGTGAACCATGAGGCAAGGATTGTACTTACTCGGGTTGGATAATTCTATAGATGCATGGATAACCCTATTTTTGTAGGTCTGGTTGTCTTGGTTGAATGCAAACTTGAAGGGGGTTATATGCCACCCTACAAAAAAGTTAGTGTAAGTATTGAAAGAGAAATGAGTAAGAAAGTGCTTTGTTTTTGTTATGAAAGGAAAAATGAATATGCCTTTGACAATCATGAAAGGAAAATGAGAAGGATTGTGAAAAATCATGAATTTAAAAATTTTAAATAAATATGTACATGAAATTTTAAAGTGTGCCTATGGTGGACACACACACTATGCCAATGCATATGGTTGAATGCATACAAGAACATCGTGAAAGCAAATTGATTGTAAATAGATGCACATGTTTGACTGTATAGTTGAATGTATGTATGCTCAAATTCCTTTGGGATATTGGGTAAAAAAAGAAAATGGTAAAGAGGATGCTAACTCATGGGTTGAGAGTGTTTCTGGAAATGATGAATATATAGAAAAAGGAAGATTACATGCTAAGATGATTCCATGTGAAGGAACATAGTAGAAAATATGTTAATGGGACAAAACCATAACATTAAATGACTTCTAGAAAGGCAGGCAGTAGGCTACAAATCCTATTCACATAAGAATCCTGGATTACATTTTAAAACATAATGCATGAATGGAAAATTGACATATGATCGAAATTTGATAATGCTGATTTTATTTGGTAAATGTGCAGAATGCACTGACCCATAATTAAATTATGAGCTAGTTGGGGATGTTGTAGTATCTGTTACATACAGGAAAGGTCAAGATAAGATTGACTGAAAACTACTCAAGGAATAGATTAGGAAAATCCCAAAGGGGATGTATTGCATAAGCAATAAATGGGAAAAGGAGGAACACTTTCCTCACTTTAAAACTATGAATTATGAGGCAAAGTTGTGTACTTTAAAACAACAACTGTGAAAACAAGTACAATTAGTAAAATAAAAATAAACTAATGAATATGTTTAAATAAAATAATCGTGGTTAAACCATGTTATGCAAAGAAAATGAAGCCTTGGAAATAGTTCAATAGAACTAAAACACATTTACTTTGTAAAATGAAAACTAAAATGTTGTTATGTGTGAATGTCTCTAGCATGAGAATGTTGATGGTTGTATGACTGTAGAGACAACCGAAAGTGTGATTATGTTTGCACTGGTAAAATCATTGGGGATAAGGTGATGGAGTGCATATAGATATGCTAGGACATATCTGAAAATGAATTTGATGAATTAAGGATATAATACAAGAATTTTTATTTAACATGAAAACTAATCTAATCATGGCTATGAGGGTGCATGTTGTTTGTAGGAAAATATTGGGGCCATTGGGGAAAGACAACTGCCAATGATAGATAACCTCAAGTAGAGGAAGAATACAAGAAGGTTTTTGTTAAAAGGGTTGATGAAAGGACCATAGGAATCCCCTTGGAGTACCACTAATGAGGTAATATCATAAAGGTGTTGGCAGCCAAAACATGTATAAAATTAATTCATGCCTATGTGGCATATGGTATGAAGGGTTTGGGTAAGAATACCTTCTAAAATATTTTATTATTTTAATAATATGTAAATGATTTTGAGTGACTAATGTGTGCCTTTGATACCCAAGTAGGGTATGATTCAAGAAACAAGATAGCCTGAATGATGGAGGTATGAACCTCTAACATCCAAGGATGGTTAAGATCCTCGAAAGAAAATTCATGAACAAAGTTGTCATGATTGCATTGACTGATCGAGAATGATTGGGAACATAAGTGCTCATAAGAAGAACATTAATTGAATGCATTGAGAAAGTGCATGAGTGCATGAATAAGAAAGAATAAGACTGTACATTATGGAAGAAGGATCTCCCATTATTTTACCAGAGTTGTAGAATAGTAAAAAAAAATTGACACCCTGGTTACCCATAGAGAAGAAATACTTAAATACATTTATATGAAATTTTTATTTCATAAAATGTATGCTAATTTGAGGTCATGATCAATTTAAAGAAAGAAACACATTCCCACTATAATAATGAATGTGGATAGATAATCCATATGGTGATAGGTTGGTTGAGTTCCAACACAGCATGATAGAATGCCTATATGAAAAGTAACCAATATGAAATCAATGCAGGGGTGCATTATGTGTGAATGTGGCCATGGGAATTGGCACATTGATTGAATTTTTTTATGTTTGAATTGTATTTGGAAAAATTTTGGTATTATGGAATGATGCATGTCAAAGGAATGATATATTTCCTTTTAATTTATATCATTGAATGGATAAATATGATTTAATTATTAGTATGCACAGTTTTGAAATTGTTGGGAAGCCACTACAAGTGTGAAATGAAAATATATGTGCATGATAACTAACAATTCGTTTGGTTGTGTGAAGATGTAATTGCAGGAAAAAAGGGTCTTGGATATGGAAATGTTGTAAGCCCATGACGAATACCAATGCCTATTGATCCAAACTATTATGAGAAGGTAAATCTCATGCTTGTTAAATCTGGTTCCAATATGGAACAAACCTGAAAATAGAAAAGTGAAATGGAAATCTGTGGGTGGGAGATTTCAAAGAAAAATCTTAATTGAAATTGATGATGATATCTCATGAATTCACTATATGCATGTGATAAAGGTGATATTACAGGTGTGTCCTGGAGGGACAGATGATGGTTGTCAAATAAAAAAGCATGGAAGAGGGCTACTATTGTGACAAAATAACTTTGTGATAAGTCATTATCACCATAAATAATGTTGTGTTGTGGTAACACAGGCTGTAGAGATTCTTTTGGTAGAGAAATCCAAAGGGACGCCTCAACAAAGCAAGCTTGTGGGATGCTTTAGTTGTAAGACTCAACGATGTCTCTAAAACTCTTCTTGTGCAAGAAATCCTAGGCAGGAAAGATGGATCACCCGAGGGACTGTATACTAGAGAAGGGGATGCATGAGCCTGAGCCTGAAAGGTGAGTGACCACAAGGAAGGGGAGACTTTGATAGCTCATGTGCAAGAATCGATGGAGTCTTTAAAATCTTGTCATATGTTGACTGGGATCATGCACACAATGGGTATGATAAAGAAAACAACGAGCCAAGTAAACATGACAACCATATGGATGTAGATCCATGAACTACATAGATAAGTACGGTGTTGATATGTGAAATTTACCCCTTGAGTTATGAACAACAATAAAATGTTTTTGCATGAAATTATGATTAATATGATTGTTGTTTGAAAATATTGTAGGCATGTGGAAAAGGCCAAGAGTCTAGGAAAGGACCATACCAAGAAAAAGGAAGATATCGCTAAAGTAACTGAAATACAAGGCATAGTAGGTGTTACTGAGAAAATAACACTGAGGAAAGTGTTCCCTTGAAGGGGGAGGGGATTATAACACCCCCTCTCTAAACCTATGATTATTTGTAATTAATTGTAATTAAGTATTTCCATGCTATGGCATAAAACAATGTAAAGGCATCAATGATCAATTGAAAATGCCAACAGTTGACTGTGGGGGTTAAGCCTTAAAGTAATAGCCATGATACTACCAAGGGAAAGAATGGGAAACTTGGGGAGGGGTTCATTATGCTAAGGTGACTCAATTCCCCTTTGTTGAAATAATTGAATTGGAAATAACATATTATTTCCCTTAGCCCCGATTTCAAGGAAAATCGGTTAATGAGGGAGGATTGGTGGTTGAGCAAGAAACCACCCTCAATGAATGGGATTTTGGAGGTCTAACTAGGATAGCAGCAGCCATCATCCAGAGGAAAACATGAAATACCTCATGAGTTCCCATGATTGACCCATTGGTTCCTTCTAACAGAAGGAAGGGGAAAGGTTGAGAACCTTTCCAAGGGATTATGTGCAAGAAACACATAGAGGGGGAAAGGGAAGAGAAGAGAAGAAAAAGGAGGAACTCTAGGAAAGTTTAGGGGAGAGTCAACGAGAAAGGAGTTGGTCACAGAACTATTCTGAGAACTCAATAACCCATCCTGAGATGAGAGACCGTGAGTTGATGTTGGAAGGCATATGATAAACCTCGAAGAGGCCCGAGATAGGAAAGGTGAGCGTAGAATATCCCTAGTGGTATCATGGCATGGAATGAGGGTGGCCTGTGGTCAAAGTGACTTATCATGCAGATCCTATGGTTGGGTGGAAAGATGAACACACACAGTCAGTTAGCTAGCTCAAATTTGTAACAGATAAGTATCTATGTTCTCTGTGCAATTAAGTAAATGAATGATTGATTAATGTATTGTATACCTAAGTGTAAGATTTTGTTACTCTAACATAATCATGTTCCATTTGAAATTGTGTGCACTTGAATAGTGGTGTACCTGTAAGGAGGTCGAATGTATTGACTATTTTTATATCATGCATATATAATAATGCGATGGTTGTAATGGGTCTTCCACGAAAGGAAGTAAGTGTTGTAATTTCTCCACCTAGGAGGAATGACACCTAAACTATAATAGCAGCCTGAGGAGGCCAGAGAGGGTAGTAAAGTTGGAATTATCTCTTGGATGTCGATTAATCCGAGACTTAAGTCCTTGAATGGTCATAGGGTTTAAACCCCATCTAGAAGGATTGGATAAAGGCACCTTGAGATAGTTATTGGGATACCCAGTGTCTGAGGGATAGCTTTGTGTGAATAGAGAACCTTAAATACTCGTGGAACTTCCTATATTGTAGTGAGGGGTTGCAAGAGATGAGAACCTCAAATTAAGAGGTGAAATGGACAACCTTAGTGTTCTTCATAGCAAAGAGAGAATTTATGAAGGCTTGGTAAGCCTGAGAAAACACTCAATAGAATCCCTGAGACAACCAAGTTCGAGTTCATACTGACAACCATGGAAAAAAACATCTTTGAGCCTGAAAGAATCACAAACGTTGATCTTGGCATGAATAATTAATCATGACCATTGATCACAGTGAGTTGGTTGGATTTCAATGGTTAGAGCGGCCTCAGATGTTGATATCGGGACACTCTGAAGGGAATGTACCGAAAGGAAAAATGGACCATAGATCGATGAACAACTGAGAAGCAATCTTCGTCATTCATTAGACGTGAAGACAGAGAAATTTAGAATGTTGATCCATTGTGGTGGTTAATTTTGGAGTCTGATGACATAAAATCCAAAGGACCATTGTACTCATTGATTTTATGTGGTGAGAAAATCATGACAGTTGGTCAGGGAATGATCCATCAAAGTGTTCCAACACTAGGTTGTAGTGCGGCTCTGATGGAGAAACTCTAAGGAATAATATAGATCATTGATTGGACATGAGCAAGGCTAAACCTCAGCCATATATCAGAGTGGGTCTTTTTTAAATGAGGATGAAAGGGGGAGGTTATGTCATGATGACGTAATGATCTAGTGTGGTAGCCAGTGTGACGTGTGATGCCATCATGGAAGACAAAGAATCTAGAGGATGACAGGTGTGAGCACCTGGATGGACAAACCAAGTATTCAGTAATTATTTGTATGCCATGTCAGACAACGTGGGTGATCCACATGTCATGCAATGACTAAACCATGTGTCAAGATGATTTTGTTCCTTGAAGGATGGTCCGCAACGCATCATGGGAAATATGTGTCATGATAGGTGGGAGGTGATGGTGGTTCCATCTTGTTTGGAGGATGACACCTATAACCCTATAATTTATAGGGAGGACTGAGTATGAGTCCACATCCGATTAATTTTGGGAATGGGTGCCTGATTCCTAATCGTCAGATCCACGGGCTGAGAGATTTGGGTCATTCGTTGGAGTTTGAAAGGTTAGTAAAGTTGTGTGTTAGCCAAAAATGTCGACGACGATAATGGCATCAGTGACACGGAAATAACCGTTGATTTATTGTTGGGTGAGAGTTGATATCCACCGTTGATTTTCCATGATTCCCATTGAAACAGGAGAGAGGAGACGATGTCATGGTGACATCTCGATATGTGGATTGTCAACTTGACAACACATGTGTCCAAGTGTTATTGGACTAATCGGTAGGTGCGGACACTAACAGATCTCCCTAGATCCATCTGGATCTAGAACAAAATAGGACAGGACATGACTCTTTCCCTAAGTTTTGACCATTGAATTAGCTAGTAGGAAGGAACAAGTAACATACCTTGATATCGCTTCCCAAGGTCTTTGTTGCTCCCACTTCGCTCTGGTGCTCTCGTGAGGTCAAGACCAAGACAACACAAACCAACCAAAGTGAAGATAGCAAAATATATTCAACTGTCAACTTATGTGTATGATCAAGGAATTACACAATAAAGTGAGAATAGCTTTATGGGAAAGGGACATGCCACTGTATCATATTGATTAAAAGTAAAGATTACAACCTGATATCCTTGATGTCGCAAGCTTCCTTTTGATGGCTCTTGGCTCCAACACACACACTTGCTCAATCCTTGGGTGAAGAAGATCAAATCCTCTTGATAGACTTACGAGAGTCTCCAAGCTACTGTTCAAGCTAAGCCCTTTACATAATTCTTTCACCAATTCTCCAATGAATCTTGTTTAACCTTTTCCATGAGAATTCCCTCAATATATAGGAGAGAATGAGATAGTTACTTGGATAAGAATGATCCCACAATATCAGGGAATCCAATACAAGGATAACCATTCGAATGCCAACCCATTCTTCTAGAAGATTCCCTTCTAGAACCATCGAGAATTCATCTTTTTCCATGCTTTAGGATGAGTTCACACCCTGGCTTAAGGCAGACTGCGAGAATGGGTCATTCTCACACCCTAATATATTAGCAGCCTACGAACCTTCTTCAAAAATGAGTTTTCTGGGAAGAGATGAAAGTAACTTTTCTCAGGAGAAAGTTCTTATGAAGAGCCTGAGTACACCATCATTAATACACCATCATGATGACCAAAATGATGGGTAACAGAATGCCCCCCAAAGTATGAGGTCGGAATCGGTGACAGCCGAAAGACTTTGTAAGCCACATGTGTGTGTTGGAAACCAAGAGCACACCTAATTGGAAACCTGCGAACAACCAAGCATCTACAGAATATCATATATACCAATTCTGAGGTAGGCATTCCCATATTCAGATCATAGATGGATGACATTGTAAACATGGGTCATGGCCACCAATCATACATTGTGGATCCATGCCATCAAAATATATCATAGCCACCAGGAATATACTGTGGATCTATGCAAGAAAATTCAAATTGAGACGACATAGCCACGAGACATACACAGTGGATCTATGTGTCACAGATTATACATACTCCATCGCAACCTGGACAAAGAGATGATATCCAGGGTCTTCAATATCGTCGCCCAAAGTACAAATCTAACCATGTGATTTCATGTGTTGAAGTCGAACATGGCAGAAACCACTTGATTACCGGTCATTGATGAAACCGTTAACAAGTGCGAGGGAAATCACTATTGATGTCAATGACTCCCAAGGTACCCTAGTACAATCCATTGAGTTTGAATGAATGAGTTGAAGTCGAACATTCAACAGAATATTTCGATCAGGGGTCAATGATGTAAACCCACTGTCGAAAGTGAGGAAACCTGCCATTGAGGCATGCAAGCTCCAAGGTACCAAATAATTTCTATGTCTTGATTCTGGATAATGAGATGAATTCGACGGAACAAAACTCGTCACAGGAGGGACTTGATGTATCCCCCATCAATGACATGAAATGAGTAACAGATTTTGAAGGTGAAACAGAGTATGATGTAAATTGAACTGGACACAGGG
>JZKD02S1668855.1:717335-734035 GCA_000966675.3 Picea glauca
GACCGAAAAAGAGATAAATTATCACTCACCAGATGCTTTCTTCAAATACTTTATCAAGCGTGAAAATAGCAAGGTCGCTCGGCTATCTTTTCATGTTTAAAGAGTCTGAAAAGAGATTAAAGAGGACTCCAGGGAGGTTCCTTTTTCGTATAACCATGTTGAGCCCGAAAAAGTGATAAAAGTATGCTCAATCGCGTTCTCATGTATTTTCGAGTGCGAGAATGGACAAAGACCATTCTCTAGGTTTTATACAAAAACCATAAAAAACAATCAAAACACGCGATGACAAAGAAAAATATGTTTGCATCCCTATATATGAACATCGAAGTCATTACGCCTACAAAAGTTACACTCAAAAGGACATTAGGGATTAGGGTTTAATAGATAAATAATCATAAAAAACCAAATAACATGGTAAAAGTAAATATAAAGGAGTAAAACTCTTTTTACCATATCATTTTCAATTTTCCACTATTTGAGCTCAAAAACCCCTCTTTTACCCTCGAAGTTCGGTGTCAGATTGCAAGAGTTACGAGCTTCCATTCGGAGAGCCGTCAGTGACAAGGAGGTAGGCTCTTTGTCTTCTACTCTTTCATGGTTTAATTTTGCATTTTCATTGGTTAAAATTCATTTTTTGAGTTGATTTTATGAGCCCTACTTGCGCTCATCCATTCTCGCAGGTGGGCTACACGGGACCTGCGAGAATGGGTGATTCTCGCAGGTGAGCCCATAGTAGCCTGCGAGGTTCTCACACTATTCCCAAAGGGAACCTGCGAGAACCGCAAAGCACAAAAGTTTTTTAAGAATTTACTCAATAAAAAAGAACCAATTCATGAATAGAGTTGCTAATCCTCTTTTTGTGCTTCTTATGCAGGTAACTGGCCATCAAAATGGTTATTGAATGGCGTGAAAGGGAGCACAAAGAAGACAATGCCATTGCTGGAAATCATCCATCCACTATTTCTGCTTTAAGAAACTGTGGCCTTCTGAAGTACTTTTGTATCCTGGGCATGAGGGCCCAAGTCAGGTTATTAGAGTACCTTGTGCATATGTGGGATCCCGATCAGCAGGTATTTCATGTGGGGGTCCACACACTGTCCTTAGATATTGAGGACATTTACTTCTTGACAAGACTGTCACGGTGGGGGTACCATGTGAGCCTGACTAGTAGCAGAGGTGGTGGGCTGCCCATGAGTGAGTATTGTTGCTTACACTTAGTTCCTGAGGTAGAGAGGAAGAAAGGGAAGGTAGCTATTTGGGGGGTATGGGATTTGACCCTCTGTACTATATTATTCACCATAGCTCGGATGGCTGGGAGTTCCACTCCTCACATAGTGCTATAGAGTTACTTCCAGTATGCCATCGAGTCTACTAAACCTCAGGTTTTTAACTGGGCAGATGTTGTGCTTCGTAGTATAAAAAGACAGTTGACCAAATGTAGACGAGGCAGCCTGAAGAAATTCGGGTATGGATCTTTGTTAGTGTCCTTCTTTCTCGAGAGGGTTCCATTACTAAGGTTGCAGGTCGAGTGGAATTTACCGGCTCCCAGAGATCCAAGAATGTTGAGATGGTGTCAACTCATGGCCCGGCACATAGCTGGACCAATCATCAAGTATGATGATACCTTCTTCGATTGGCTTCAACCACAGATGTTGATGGCCGATGACTATGCTTATGTTGGATTGGATTTCCGAGGAGATCCGGACTGAGTACTACCAGAGGATGCTCAGTGGGGGGAACTTGGTAGGAAGTACACACATTTTTTCTTTTAAATGTTTTTGTGAATTTTTCATATTCAAATGTTTTTTGTTTTATATGTTCGTCCAAAGACTAAATACAAAATTCATTTTTGATGACATAGATTTTGGACCTTACCGACCTCCTGGTACTTCTTCCATTCAGCGGCGAGGAGAGGTGGTGCCAGTGACACAATGGGAAGCCAAGGATTATCAAGTAGTGGAACAAAACCTAGAGGGTTTGACAACAGATATTCCAGATATGCCTCTTGGAGAGGTTCCATGACGCGATCAGCGTCATACAGTAGGAGTGTCAGAGGCCATGAGTTGACTGCTCCGTAGAGTTGTCTGGGAAGTCGTGTGTTATCGTGCACGTCATCCATGATGTCACTTTGTAGAAGCTATGAGCTTCAGATTTTGACATTTTGGTCTTCGGACAAAACTTTTTGTAAAAAACTCTTTTGATCGTTATATATATAGAAGGCTTCTACCGGTTTACCTTTGTATTGTGTGAAAGATAGATGTGATTGATTTATAAATGATCCAAATGTCTGTCTAATACATAGTTATCCAATGCATCAGTTAATGTATTTAGACATCTAGGAATATGTTGATATTCAATGTAATCAAAATAACGCTCCAAGAGGCGAATTCACAAATACACCTGTAACAAAGTAGGACTTCGAATAGTGTAGACATTACTTAACTGTAGTACTACCAGCTACAAATTGAATCACACAATCAAATGATAGATTCCAAGAGAGATAGCATCAACCAATAATTCAATAACGGTACTATACTCTGCAATGTTGTTGGTCACACGGCCGAGACACGCACCTCGTAAGGAAAAAAGTTCATTTGTAGGGGCGTAAATTGCCCATGCAGTGGAAGCAAGGTCCTGATTACTACGGCTAGCGCCATCAGCGAAGCCAATATAGGGTAGCGAAGACTCCGACATCTGGAAATCAAACACAACGTCACATAAGGGTAGAGACCAGATAACGACAAAAGCAAGATTACAGTAACACACAAGAAGTATGATACAATAAAAATACAAGTACTTGTGCACATATGATTTTATGCATAGTACTTCTTCATGTACAACCCATTCCTGGGTTCACTCAAAGTGATACCATCATAATCTACTAACTCATAAGCTCCTTTTTCCAAAACTCATCGAAGGATATAAGGACCTCGCCACATGGCTTCCAATTTTCCAGCTCCTAGCATATCTCGATCTTGATCATAGAGGAGAACGAGATCTCCTTCGGAGAAAACACAAGGCTTGACATGTTTGTCGTATTGGGCCTTGATACATTTCTTCTGAGCTTCTATGACTAGGGTAGCATCACGTCGAGTTTCGTCTAATCGCATAAGATACAATAGATGTTCTTCCTCAACAGAAGTGTTTGGTAGGAGTTTAACAGCTAGTTTTAAAGAGGGTATCTCCCATTCAATCGGGAGAATAGCTTCCACACCATAGACTAACCAGAAAGGTGTAAACCCAGTAGCAGACTTGACGGATTTCCGGTAAGCCCACAATGCCAAAAACAACATTGTGTGCCAACTTGTTTTGTGAATCCCTATCATTCATCGGAGCATAGTTATGAGAACTTTGTTGATTGCTTCGACCTGGCCGTTGGCTTGTGGGTAATAGGGCATTGAGTTATCATGGCGAAGACCCAAATTTTCAATAAGTTTAGACATCATGAAGTTTCTAAAGTGGCTACCATGATTAGTGACGATAGCTTGGGGAACACCAGAATGAGCTATGACGTGATTAAAAATGAATAATGCTAGGGTCTTTCCAATGTTGTCAAATGTCGGCATCACCTCGGCCCATTTTGTAAAGTAATTGATGGCTACAATAATGTAACCATGCCCCCCGACCGAGTGAGGGTGACATGTCATGAAATCGATGCCCCATTTCACAAAGGGACCAACTGAGACCACAGGGTGAAGAGGAGCGGGATGTGACCAGATCTTGTTATTATAGGTTTGGCAGGCATGGCATGTTTGAATGGCGATTATGCAGTCATTAAATAAAGTAGACCAAAAATACCCTGTTCGTAAGATCTTCTGGGCAGTAGAATACCCAGACATATGACCACCACATGCTCTAGAATGGCAATCATTCAGAGCTTTCTCGGCTTCGTCGAATGTTAGACAACATCTAAAAACAGAGTCAATCCCCCGACGATAAAGAGTATCCTCGAGGATAATATATTGATGGGCTTGATAGCATATTAGACGTCACTCAGTACTAGACAAAGTTGGCCAGAAAGTTTGGGTTTGGAGATATATAATGATATCACCATACCAAAGATCATATGTGTTGATAAGGAAAAGAGATTCATCGGGTAATGAATCAGGTGCTACATGTGCTACATTTTTCGTTGCAAAATGGGGAAACTTGCATATCAACTCAGCAAAAACTAAGGAGTTCTTGGACTTGGCGCGTTCAAATTCCAAGTCAAACTCCTAGAGAATCACAATCCATTTGGAGTATTTGCCCCCTAGAAATTGACATGTCAGAATGTGTTGCATAGGGTTGCAATGAGAAAGCACCGTAGTCTTGCGCGAGAGGATATAGTGCCGGAAGCATTGGACGGCTTGAACGACAGCCAAGGCCAGTTTTTCGACATGCAAATACTTGATTTCAGTAGGTGTTAGACTTTGACTCAAGTAGTAAATAACAAGTTTGTCATTAGCATCATCCTCTTGGACGAGAACCATACCAATGGTGTAATCCGAGGCAGCAAGGTAGAGAAAATAATTGCAACTGTAATCGGGGGAAAAGAGAAGCGGAGCATGGATTAGGGACAATTTCAAAGCCTCAAAAGCATTGTTGGCAATGGTATCCCAGACGAACTCTGAACCCTTTTTGAGGAGCCGCGTAAATCCACAAGTTATCTCAGCATAATTTGGGATAAAACGACGAAGAAAGTTTGCTTTCCCATGCAAACTTTGCAACTGGCGAAGAGTAGAAGGAGGAGGGAGATTAAGGATCATCTCAACCTTTAAAGGATCCACCCAGATCCCTTGACATGAAATGATAAAACCTAGAAGGCGACCAGATTCCACGCAGAAAACACACTTATGAGGATTCAAACGTATATGGTAGAATCGACAGTGAACAAAAATGGCTCGGAGGTGTTTTGGGTGATCAACTCGGCGCATTGAGTGAGTGGGTAAATCGTCCAAATATGGTTGAATGATGTGCTTGATATCATGGAAAGCATAAGACATAGCATGTTGAAAAGTTGTGCCAGCATTCTTAAGACCAAAAGGAAGTTTCCGATAGGCAAAAGTACCCCAAGGACAAATAAAAGCAGTCTTATGTTGATCCTCGGGAACAATGTTTATTTGATTATATCCGGAGAAACCATCCATGAAAGAGAATATTTCACTTCCGGTGCAATCATCGACAATCTGATCGACGAAGGGGGTAGGAAAGTTGTCTTTGGGACAAGCTTTGTTGATATCCCTATAATCAACGCATACACGAATTGTGCCTTGTTTCTTGTCAATCGGGACAAGATTGGAAACCTAGTCTGTGAGAGCCACCAGATAAATAAAGCCAACTTTCAGAAGTTTCTCGACTTCGAGCTTGATAGCAGCCACTTTACGTGGGTGAACTGGACGAAGGCATTGCCGGACGGGTTTAGCGTCGGGGTATGTCTTTATCTAATGTATCACAATCTCAGGGTCGATACCCGACATTTCTTCATAGCTCCATGCGAAGATGTCACAAAACTCTTTGAAAAGGGACGTGTAGGTGATGACTTCGTTAGAAGAAAACGAAGCTCCGATATGGACATTTTTTACAATCCCAGGTTTGACAGATACATCAAGGGGAATAGTGGGCGAGATATTGCAAAATCGGGAATAGTGGAGATGATGACAACGGTCGACGGGGTCGAGATCCATTGGTAGTTCTCAAGGGTATGTTTCTCCATAAAGAGGATGGAATGATGATGGCCATTGTCCCAAGGGGTTTCTTCCATGACAAACATGATCATCTCGTCAGTGGGAAAAATGACACGAAAAGGATCGGGAGACAACTCACCAAGAGAGGTGGTAGAAGGTGTTGCCGATTGAATGGCCTGATAGGTGGATTCGACCAGACTTAATGGAATTTCGTTGTCATAACGAAGATGATCTCTAGGGTCAGTTACTATCCAGGGGTCGTGAGACGCAGGAAGTTCGTGAGGTGAGGTGGAAATCATGTTGATGGAAGCAACAAACGAGCGTGGAACATCGGGTGGTGGAATGGGGAAAGTACCCATTAACAAAGAGTCCTTGAGAAGGCCTACACTGATGCTCTCATAACCCAGTGGGGTTTTAGCGATAAATGGTACGTTTCCAGTACGGGTGTTGGAATTAAAGAAGACTAGTTGGTCAACGGTGATGACCTTTCCTTGATGTGGGAAACGTACCACACAGAAAAGGGTCAACACAACTGCGTGCATGGAATCGATCCAGCTACGGCCAAGTAGAAGATTGTAATCAAGGGGAGTGTTAAAGACTTCCACTTCGACTTGTACCATTTTTCCTTCTAACGTGATGGGCAACCAAGGAAGGACACCATAGGGCTTAAAACCAGAGCCATTGAAGGCTTTAAGAGTGTTCTGGGATTCATTCAAAGGAGAGCCAATGGCTTTCCAGCAAGCAAGAGACATAACATAGGTCGAGGCACCCTTGTCGATAACGTTGCGACAAATGCTTTTGTCAGAAACAATCACTTGGATCTGGAACGCGAGTTGAGGGAGTAACCTTGGAATGTGATCTTCCAAGTCAAAGATTATTAAATTCGTATCCATCGGGTCAATTCCATCGATAGATTTCAACAGTGCCTTCTGTTGCGTAGGAAAACTTTGAAGGACATTGAGGGCTGACATCGCAAAAGGTGCTTGGATCAGATCTTCAACAATGTTGTAGTTCTGGGTGACACGAGCATTAGGATTGAAAGCCAATTTCCGAACGACACCCTTTGGGGGGGGTCGCAGAACTGTGTTGAGGCTCGATCGTTCGAGATGAAGAGGACCGTTGGTAGGTGGAGTCGCAGGAGAGGGTTGTACCAAGGAAGGTGGTAGATCATCAACCTTCTCTTTAGAGGGAGAATAATCTTTGGCTCAAGTAGTGAGTGTAATGTCGCTCTGCTTTGAATCGCCAGTACACATCAAAACATATGATGCAGTAGAAGAGGAGGGTTGGTTGTGAATGACCAACTGAGCCTATTGTTGAGACGGGAAGGGTTGGGACAAAATGGCCAGAGCAGGTGGTATTAGAGCTCCTTGAAGGAACTTAGTGACCTCGGTGCATCGTGGAAAATCCTTCGTGTAGTGATCATCACCACATATAAGACAAGGGTATCGAGGTTTGCGCTTATCTCGATCATCAACAGGGGTAGTTTTGGTTTGCTCTACTTGAGAAGTATTTTTGCCCTCCTTATGCTTACCTCTCCCCTTTTTAGATTTGTTTTTACCGGCTGGGGTAGATTGGACTACATTTACCTTAGAAGTCTTGCTGGCGGGAGGGGTAGGAGACGAAGCATTTTGAACATTAGAAGAAGTAGGTTTGGGGTTTGTGCTTGAGGTGGAGTGTGGTTGGGCCTGGAAAGTGCCAATCACACCGTCAGCTGCATGTGAAGTAGTTGGAGTAGTTGAAGTGGTGGAAGTGGAAGGACGAGATAAGTCAGGTAGTAAATCATAAAGGGTCCCCCTTTGCGAGTAAATGAGGTCAAGATATTGAGCACGACTTATAGCCTACTATTCTGTGACCACTCCACCCATGGAAATGTCACGATCGATGTCGTTCACAAACGATTTGGTAAACCATTCTGACAGCAACTGATTGGGGAGTTCGAGTTTAATAAGACATCGTTGTCGTTGCCACTCATGAATGTGATCGCATATATGAGTGGCCTTGTTCTGTTTGAAAGAAGTCAAAATGTCAGTCCCCGTGTCATAACGAATCGGTAACTGGTAGTGTGTGAGGAAAGCCATAGCTATGGTGTTGAAGTCAGAGAAGAAACCTCATGGCAATTCAATATACCACTTTGCAGTAGAACCTGTGAGGGTTCATTGAAAAAGACGTAAATGAATAGAGTCGTCCATCAACGAGTTGGACAAACACCATAGGTGAAAAGTCATAACGTGATTTTTTGGGTCCTCTCCCGCTTTTCCATCGAATTTGGGAATGTTTGATGGTAGTTTGGCGGGTATAGCAGGCCATTGGGGAGAGTGACGAATTGGATCATTTAAAATCCTTGACAAGCCTGGAATATCCCAAGTGGCTATAAAGGGTAACTATCAATTCACATACGGGTACTGGTGGCTTTGGGGAGGAAGCCCTGTCGACAAACCTATAGGACCATAAGCAGTCTGCATATCATGTCAAGACCCAGGAAGATTCGGTGGTGGTTGAAGAGGATAGTAGCTCATAGGATTGTATCCTGGAACAGGGACTTGAGTTTGAGCATTCACCCCCCAAATGGGATTGAACGAACCTGGATATGGTTGGCCCACACTAGGGGGTATTACAGATGCAGCTGGAAACTACTGCCCCCCAGTTGATTGAGGAGGATGTTGAATCAATTGATTCCAATACTAGGCCAAGGACAGAGGGATGTTTTTCCCATAAGGTGGGGTCGGTCCTCCCATCGAAGGTGGTGTTCCAATTGGAGGTAGTGTTCCAATTGGGGGTTGTGTTCCAATTGGGATTTGTGTGCCAAAAGGAATTTTCCCACTGAAAGGGGGTTGAGTCATACCACCTTGGTGAAATTGTCCACCAACAGAAATCTGGTAATTTGGAGTGAATGACGGAATAGCACCACTAGGATTAAGACTACCAGTAGAAGATGAAGAAGGTCCTCCAAAAGGAAATTGAGGGAGTGTCGGAATAAAACTGGGAAGAGAGTGCCCAGAAGAAGAAGGACCACCAAGAGAGCCGGATGGGGTTTGCATAGGAGTGTGAATGGAAGCATTCAATGCATGTTATCTGGGTGGTAGTGTCGAAGTGATGTTGGTCGTTCGCAGTGTGTTGATGGGAGCAAGACTAACCGCAGTAAATCTGGTTGGAACACTCATAGTATCTGTAAGATGGGCCATTTTAGCAGGGACGATAAAGTGATAAGTAGCAGTCAATGGTACTGTCTCTGGACTAGAGATTTCGAAAATCACAGGTGGGTTGATTTCATAAATCACAGGTGAACCTGGACCAAAAATGTCTCGTTGGAAAACACCTGTAGACCAAAAAAGATCTTGGCCTTCTATGCCTGGAAAGGGTCCAACTAGTGATCCAGAAGACGTAACAACTAATTCTCCGAAAGAATTCAGTCGCATAAACGGTCACTCAGAATCAGGGTGAAGTCGAAAGTCCTCTTAAGTATTAGCAATTCAGAAATGCTCTAGAGAGTCAGTTCGTTCCACTTGTGGTGTGGTAACGACTGTGACTTCACTTTGCCGAGGAGAGCCCTCAGGTGTACTTGTAGGCAAGGGTTGAGAACCTTCCATATGCTCTGGAGATAAACCCTGCATTCTACATGAACGATGTGGAGGAGCTATTGTAAATGAGTGACAAACTTCACGAAGAAAATCTTATGGTCAACTTTGAGAAACAAACAACACGCACTAGTAAACAAAATCTAAGAAGCAACACCAACAAAACAAGACCTTCTAATTCTGAAGTCACTAGTTGGTGATGAAATCCAATGTCGCAACAACGAGACAAGAAGGGGCTGGTCTAGGGTGGAAAAGTTACGCTGACAACCTTCTTAATGGACTTACACCCTGGTGCAATCTCCCACCCATAATCGTGGGTATACCCTCCAAGGAGCCCGAGTGAGTTTGGTCAACGTCAATTCCAGGTACCGTGAAGACTTTCCCCTTCACAGTCACCTCGTGTAAGAACCTAGAAAGATAGGCCACTAAGGTCACAACCAACAACAATAAATCCTAGGGGGACAGTCAACAATCTAATCCACACGCAAGGGTAGGGTATCTAGACCAAAATCAACTCAAAAGGATTACACTCATCATTGTGGGTATACCTTCGAGTGATCCCCGTAATACGTGCAATCTCTACACTAATATCAACAAAGTAGGGTGAGTAACTCTGTCAATATCAATGTGACCTCGTGTTTGACCCTTGTGTGAGAAGGGCTTCCCAGGACAAGATGTTGCAAATGGAATTTAACACTCCCTAACGCAAGATGCTATTGTTTGTTTTGTGATTTGGAGAGTGTATCTCTCTTCCTACTCCAAAGCACTAGCCTAGATAAATGTTGGTGTAATAGAGCCCTAGAAAAGAGTTACTAGGTAAATTTCACAATTGCGCAGTGTTATTAAGAGTTGTAGTTTACTCAAAGGAAACGGAGATAAAACTTATGTTGTATGACTCTGACCCAACGATGCATGGATGAGAATGAAAAATATATTGATTTTCGTTCAATGAATCCTATGCATAGGAAGGAGAGAGAAGTTTTCCGGAACAAACTGTGAACTACAAAACACAATTTCCTTTAAAATGCAAATGCAACAAATCACGCATCAATAACAGTTCTCTATTGTTTCTTTTTCAATAATTTCAACAATTGATTTTCAATGTTTTCGAAAATGAAAATGATTTTTGAAAGAAAAAATTTGTTCACTTTTCAAAAAGGACCCACACTATGATAGTGAGAGTACAGAAAATCAAAAACCAATGAATAAGCAATGATAAAAACCCAAACCACTCTTTCAATGAAAACAAAAATAAGAAGCAAACCAATCTAGTCTTTTCAATCGCATAAGAAAAGTGATCTTTCAAACAATAAGAAAATGATAAATACCAAGAAACTCAACTTTCAACCGATCGCCAGTCCTTAACCAAACAAGCACACTCAGATTCCGAAATCAGAGAGTAAGGCTATGCCAAGAAAAGTCAAGAAACGAAAGTCAAGATAGAAGTGACAAGAAGAGCCTTTGAAATCCTAAGACTGTTCATGCACGAAAACGAAGAAAAGAAAGACAGCAATCAATGGTCCAAGAAACTCTTATGAGGCACCTAAACTGATCTGGGCAGTTAAAGATGCAAAAACTTAAATCCAAAACTTTGAAAAAATGAGTTCGCAGGTTGGCAATATTACACAGTGCGAGAATTAGTGATTCTCGCAGGTGCGCTTTGAGCAGAGTGCGAGAGGCTCGCACTGAACCTAAAGGCAGGGTGTGAACTCTATAGATTCTCGCAGGATAATGTGGAGTGCAGTGTGAGAATGTCTGAACTTAGTCAAAATTTTGGAAAAGGACACAAAATTTGAACAGGCCTCTGGACCCAGAGGGTCTATCAGGGTATCCTGAAGACTCAAAGATTGATATGAATGGAGAAATGTAAGACAAGAGAAAATGGCCACGGAAAAATACCAAAAACCATAAGAAAATAGGTTATACTCCCCAGTGGAGTCACCAATTTTGTTATCGGACTAATCGGTAGGTGCCGACACTAACAGATCCACCTGGATCTAGAACAAAACAGGACATGACATGACTCTTTCCCTAAGTTTTGACCATTAGATTAGCTAGTAGGAAGGAACAAGTAACATACCTTGATATCGCTTCCCAGGGTCTCTGTTGCTCCCGCTTCACTCCGGTGCTCTCGTGAGGTCAATACCAAAACAACACAAACCAACCAAAGTGAAGATAGAAAAATATATTCAATTGTCAACTTATGTAGATGATCAAGGAATTACACAATAAATCGAGAATAGCTTTATGGGAAAGGGACATGCCACTGTATCACATTGATTGAAAGTAAAGATTACAACCTGATCGCCTTGATGTCGCAAGCTTTCTTTCGATGGCTCTTGGCTCCAACACACACACTTGCTCAATCCTTTCATGAAGAAGATCAAATCCTATTGATAGACTTGCTAGAGTCTCCAAGCTACTGTTCAAGCTAAGTCCTTCACACAATTCTTTCACCAATTCTCCAATGAATCTTGCTTAACCTTTTCCATGAGAATTCCCTCAATATATARGAGAGAATGAGATAGTTACTTGGATAAGAATGATCCCACAATATCAGGGAATCCAGTACAAGGATAACCATTCGAATGCCAACCCATTCTTCTAGAAGATTCCCTTCTAGAACCATCGAGAAATCATCTTTTTCCATGCTTTAGGACGAGTTCGCACCCTAGCTATTCAACACAGTGCGAGAAGTTTGCACCCTAACTTAAGGCTGACTGCGAGAATGGGTCATTCTCGCACCCTAATATATTAGCAGCCTACGAACCTTCTTCAAAAATGAGTTTTTTGGGAAGAGATGAAAGTAACTTTTCTCAAGAGAAAGTTCTTATGAAGAGCTTGAGTACACCATCATCAATACACCATCATGATGACCAAAATCATGGGTAACACCAAGGGGTGGTAGATGTCATCTAGGGATAGGATGGTAGAGTGAAGGTGGGTTCCAATGGATGAGGAGGTCCTTTGGACCCTCGCCTTAAATTGTGACCATTATACTTTTCAAGTATCACCCTCGGGAATTTTGGACCGTAGATTCTTGGGTGTATAGTTGTCAGAGGTGGAAGGATGGTAGTGCTTAAGGAAAGTGCCTAATGCCGACAACAACAAGGATCATTGAAAATAAGAGACGTGGATTTATGAAAGGTAGAATTTAATCTCCACTATAGATCTCTAAGAACCATTACAAATATTAAAGTGGACAATGACACCATGAGTGACATGGAAAGGAAGCCAGGGTGTTCCCTGGGGTGACATTTGTCTCCTATTCGTTGGATGATGAGACATGAATGTCATGAGGGTCCAAAAATCCTTTAATATATAAACCATGATCTAGACCGTTGGAATCCACCGATTGAGAGATCCCAGCCATATGTTGGCAGAATGTTGATGAAGGTCTCGAGAGGAATTTTGATGACCATTGATATCATCAGACACAATCACGGATGTTGATTTCGTCAGATAAAATTACAAATTTTGATCTCATAAGAGATGAGGACGAATGTTGATCTCATTGGAGATGATGACAATGATATATGGACCATCCGATCCAAATGTATCATTATTGGAGCACAAAATTTGGAACTGTTAGACGTTGGTTAGGAGCGTCGATGACAACATGCATTTTCCATTGTCAAGATCCATCGACATCATCATATATATGTGATGATGAGATATAGATAGTTGATTCTAGGTGTATCATCATCGGGACATGAAAGGTTGGCATGAATGAGTGTTTTCCAAAATTCCAACGACGATATTGGCTACGGAAAAGAAACAATAGTCGTTAATATAGAGACCCGGAAGAGATGAATGGAAAGTGCCATTTCTGACGACACAAGAGATAGGAAACTCTAAGGATGCCACATGATAGTGAGGTGGTATTTGGGTCAATGAGGGCCAAGAAATTTGTAAATCCATAACTCTCAATCCAGAACTCAGTTTCAAGAAAAATTACAGTCATTGGAAATCTCTTGAAAAATAGAAGATGTTGGTACCCTTGAGAAGAGGTTTTTAAATGGTCAAATAAAGTCAAAATATCAATGCCCCATCCCTTAAAATGATACTTATGGGGTTGGGTGTATTACACCTATTTCTTTTCTTCCCCACTAGGCTGCCAAGAAAATTGAAGTCATTGGAGCTGACGTTGGAGATGTATCCTGAGGACGACAGACCTGAAGTTAGAAGAAACATGTCAGTGTTTCCATCATGACTCATGTCCTTGAAGCATCTGATCATTTTACCTACTCTGATGCCAATGGATGGCCAGAATGGGAAGAATAAATGGAGACTGATATTGATTCCTTGCCGAAGAAACAAACTTGGTACTGGGTTCCTCGACCTCATGGAAATAAAATTGTAAAGTGTCAATGGCTCTACAAGACCAAATTCACCTCTTACAGTGTTTTTGAGTGACATAAATAATGCCTCGTTGTGAAGGTATTTTCTCAACCAGAAGGCATCGAATACACTAAAACTTTTTTCCTTTTTGCAACCATGGACTCTATTCGATTAATTATTTCCCTTATTGCTCATTTTGGATGACAACTTCATCAGATGGATGTGAAGAGTGTCTTTCTTCACAACGACCTATCTAAATAAATTTACATGAAACAACCACCTGGATTTGCGAAATATTCCAATTTGGTATGTCGAATCAAGAAGTCGCTTTATGGTTTGAACCAATCTCCTCGACCTGGTATGCTAAGATTGATAGTTTCTTTCTTAGGCTAGGATTCAAACGATGTGAATTTGATCATAGTTTGTATGTTCTTGATCCAGATTTTATGAGTAGAACAAAATGAATAAAAATTATTAACAGGTGCTTAACACAAAATAACAGAGATACAGTAAAACTGGTTTTCTATTCAATAACGAAATAAGCTGAAACTGTAAAATGCAGCGGAAACAAGCTTGTTGGAATGGTGGCGGTTTATCTCTGAGAAGAGATGTGACGGTAGCATGCATTCGCTAGAAAAAGGTTACAATGAGGCTTTGAAGGCCTTTTTACAATAAGAAAGAATGTCAAAAACCATAGGCATCCAAAAATCTAACCCTAGGAGATGAAGCGCCAAAAGTCATGTGGGCCCCATTTGGGTAAGATAGTACATCAACTTCTTGGGGTCGTAACTTTTGAATACGATCTCAGTTTTAGGCGTGTGATAGCTCGTTGGAAAGGTATCATCGAGGATATTCATTTTTGGGGATCAATATACCTTTGGCTATCATTGAGGAGCTCGATACCAAAAAACCTTCATTTAGGCCCTCAAAATGGCCCCGGAAGATAAAAGTGTTAAAAATAGTAAATTGCCAAAATTGTCAGATAACTGTTTTGAGCCAGTTGGAAAAGGTGGGTGGCCACCGATATCCATATAGATCACTCCTCCTTCCTTAGGAATCAATGGTCTCCATTTCATTGAGGTCCCCCATTAGATGAGGAAATTTTTGCTAAATTTGGCCCCGGGTGAGCCACTTGCCTTGGTGCAGGAGCTGCCCTGCTTTGACAACTTGATAAAGCTGGATCCTTTGTTGTCGAGTGCCCTTGATCTTTCTATCCACAATTTGATCATTGGATGCCTGTTGTATGCAGTTTGGTTTGATCTCTATTAGTGTCATCTATTCTGCTACTTCTAAGGTGTCCAATAATGGTGGGAAATAAGGGTGAAGGAGATCCACGTTGAACACTGGGTACAGGCCAAGGAAAGGAGGAATGTTGAGCTCAAAATAATTATCCCCCACGGCCTTGGTGATAGTGTATGGTCCATAATGGAGTGGGTGAAGCTTCTGATGGGGTCCTGTAAGGCATTCTTTCTACAAGTGCAACCAAACTTTGTCGCCCACCTAAGACTTATGCGGCACCCTATGTTGATCATAGCGCTATTTGTACTTGTCATTAGACTTCCGTAGGATATCCTGAACCTATTGGAAAATGTACTGGACCTACTCAATGAACCGGGTGGCTTTGTCATCTTCAGTTGGAGTAGGATATGAGTCAGTTGAGGTGACTGCAAGGGGAAGTGCAACACCTATGGGACCCAATGGTTAGAATCCCAACCCCACTTGAAAGGGGTTGTGGTCAGTTGAGCTATGCAAGGCTCGGTTGTAGCTATGTTGGACATAGGGAAGGCTCTCATCCCATGTGCGAGGGTGCTTTGAATTATACATGTGAAGGATTTGAATTATACATGCAAAGGATATGCATAATCATTCGATTTACAACCTCGGTTTGGCCATCTGTTTGGGGGTGGAAGGCCATGGATTTGGTGAGCTTGGTGTCCAACAGTGACCAGAGGCTTGACCAGAATGTGCTGAGAAATCAACTATCCTGATTTGAGACAATAGTTTGTGGGATTCCAAAATGTAGCCAGACTCATTCAAAGAAGAGCTTGGCAGTCACCTCTGTTGTGATGGTCTTCTTGCAGGCAACCAGAATCTCCATCTTAGAAAAGTGATCAACAACCACAAAAATACAGTCATTTCCCCACTTGGTGGATGGGAGGCCCGACATGTATTCCTTTGAAATGGATTCCCATGGCCTGTCATGAGTAGGAAGAGGGGTGTACATGCCCTGTTTCTTAGTGGTCGGTTTGGCAATAGTGTAGGCAGTGCAGGACCTGATATACTTTCCGACCTCCTATCGAAGTTTCGGCTAGTAGAAATATTTATTTAGCATCACCACTATCTTTTCGATGCCGAAGTGTCCTACAACCCAACTGTATTGGCCTTCCTAGATCATCTTCTCTCGCTCACTTGATGGAACAAATATATGGCCCGGACGACACAATAACCCATCCTGAAGATGGAAATTATTGAAAACTACATTTGCACCCAACATTTCGTAGGTGGTGGTGAAGTCAGGGTCTGTCTCATAGATTTGGGGCCTTCCAGATGTCTCATGGCCGAAAGAGTCCAACACCGTGGTGAGTGCCGCACCTGGAAATCTGCTGAGGCAATCAGCGACGCGATTGGTGCTTCCTATTTTATACTTGATGTTGAGGTGGAATTGCTACAAGTATGTGGACCACTTTTGATGGCGGTAATTTTGCAATTTTCCCTGTGTCTACATGAACTGTAGTGGCTTATGATCAGTGTGGATGAATGTCTCCTTCCCAATAATGTAAGGTCTCTAGTGGCGGCATGCTTGTGCAAAGGAGTACATTTCTTTGTCATAAGTAGGGTACTTACAGACTGTATCTGATAGTGTCTCACTATGATAGGCCACGGGGTGGCCGTACTGAGTGAGAACGACACCCACAGCATAGTCTAAAGCATATGTCTCGATCTCAAAGAGATGTTGCAGGTCTGGTAGTGAAAGTACTAGGGCTAAGCACAAGCGCTGCTTCAAATCATTGAATGCTTGTTGTTGGGACTGGCCCCACAAAAATTTCGCCTTACCACCACCCTTTTTTATTTGGTTGAGGGCCCATGCAATATGGGAGAAACCCAACACGAACCTGCG
>JZKD02S1668855.1:735786-747967 GCA_000966675.3 Picea glauca
AAGGTGGGTGGCCACCGATATCCATCTGGATCAATCCTCCCTCCTTAGGAAGCAATGGTCTCCATTGCGTTGAGGTCCCCCATTAGATGAGGAAATTTCTGCTGAATTTGGCCCCTGGTGAGCCACTTGCCTTGGTGCAGGAGTTGCCCTGCTTTGACGACTCGATAAAGCTAGATCCTTTGTTGTCAAGTGCCCTTGATATTTATATCCACAATATGATCATTGGATGCCTGTTGTATGCAGTCGGGGTTGAACTCTATTGGTGTCATTTGTTCTGCTACTTTTGAGGTGTCCAATAATGGTGGGAAATAAGGGCGAAGGAGATCCACGTTGAACACTGGGTGCAGGACAAGGAAAGGAGGAATGTTGAGCTCAAAATCATTATCCCCCATGGCCTTGGTGATAGTGTACAGTCCATAACGGAGTGTGAGAAGCTTCCGATGGGGTTCTATAAGGCATTCTTTCTACAAGTGCAACCAAACTTTGTCGCCCACCTGAAACTTATGCGACACCCGATGTTGATCATGGCATTGTTTTTACTTGTCATTGGACTTATATAGGATATCCTGAACCTATTGGTGGATGTGTTGGACCCGCTCAATGAACTGGGTGGCTTTGTTAGCTTCAGTTGGAGCAGGAGATGAGTCAGTCGAGGTGACCGCAAGGGGAAGTGCAACATCTATGGGACCCAATGGTTGGAATCCAAACCCCACTTGAAAGGGGTTGTGGTTGGTTGAGCTATGCAAGGCTTGGTTGTAGCTATGATGGACATAGGGAAGGCTCTCATCCCATGTGCGATGGTGCTTTGAATTATACATGCGAAGGATATGCACAATCATTCGATTTACAACCTTGGTTTGGCCATTTGTCTGGGGGTGGAAGGCCGTGGATTTGGTGAGCCTTGTGTCCAGTAGTGACCAAAAGATCGACCAGAATGTACTGAGAAATCGACTATCCCAATCTGAGACAATGGTTTGTGGGATTCCAAAATGTAGCCAGACTCATTCAAAGAAGAGCTTGGCAGTGGCCTCTGCTATGATGGTCTTCTTACTTTTGCATACGATCTCTGTTTTAGGCGTGTGATAGCCCATTGGAAAGGTATCATCGAGGAGATTCATTTTGGGGGCTCAATATGCCTTCGGCTATCATTGAGGAGCTCTATAAAGAAAAACCTTCATTTAGGCCCCCAAAATGGCCCCGAAAGTTAAAACTACTAAAAATAGTAAATTGCCAAAATTGTCAGAAAATTGTTTTGAGCCAGTTGGAAAAGGTGGGTGGCCACCGATATCCATCTGGATCAGTTATACACTCCAATGAAGACACCTTGATTTTTTTTGTATATGTTGATGACTTAATCATTATCAGAAATACTAATGCTCTCATATTTAGATTGAAGAAAGAACTTGGTGACTCATTTGACATGACAAATCGTAGCACTTTGCATTATTTTTTGGGTCTTCAACTATTACCACTGTGTGATGGATTTTTCATTTCTAATTCTAAGTATTTAATGGATATGTTGACATGTTTTAAGATGGTTGATTTCAAGCCTTGTTCCACTCCTTTTCAGTCTAGAACGAAGCTTACTAAAACCTATCAAACACCTATTGTCGATGATACACTTTATCGAAAATTGGTCGACAATCTTATTTATCTTACTCATAGTTGACCTGATATCTCCTTTGTTGTTAGTCTAGTTTCTCGGTTCATGTAGGATCCCACAAAAATCCATTGGAATGTATTCAAACACATTGTTCGATATCTGAAGGGTACCACTCAATTTGGTATCAAATATTGTCGTAGTTCAGATTCATTGGTTAACTTCACCGACTTCGACTAGGCTGACAACAAAGATGACCAGAAGTCCACTTCTAAGTGTGTGTTTTGTTATAGCATTGGACCTTTGGTGTGGTCGTGCAAGAAACAAAAGGAAGTCTCTCTATCAACTACAAAATAATAATATCATGGTGTTGTTCAAGCAGGTATTGAAGTGGCTTGGATTCATCAACTTTTGGGCGAGCTTGTCTTTCCTATTCAGACCTCGACTACAATATTCTATGATAATCAAAGTGCCATATAGTTTTCTAACAATCTTGTTTCTCATAGTAAGATGAAGCATGTTGAGCTCCATGCTCACTATTTGTGACAATTGGTTCATGATGACATTTTTTCTCTTGAATATTTTCATACTAAAGATCAAGTTGTTGATATCTTTGAAAAACCTTTAACTAAAGACAAATTTGTCAAGCTTCGCAATTTTCTTAGGATTAAGGAAGATGCAATTATGGGGCGGTGTTCCAGTGATGTAATTCACCTCATGAACCTTCAGAGCTTTGTGTTGATGGGGGGGTGTTGGAACATCAAGCATTGTTACTTCATCACACATCTTATGGGCTTAGTCAGTCGAGAGGTTGACCTACATCTAGACACAGTTGATCGGGGGATCCACCAACACAACACACTAGTCCATTGAGTAGTCGACGTGCCTACCGATTAAACAATCAACCAACAGTTAAAGATAGTTGGATGGTGGATCAACCAACCCTGAAATTGACTATGAGTTGGATGGATAGTTGGTAAGAATGAGTCCTGTCGAGTCCACCTGACAGAGAATTTTTTGTCGAATAAACTTGTTAGATAGGCAGTTCGAAGAACGAAGAATGATGGCACGTGCAAAATAAGTTAGGCATGCAAAAGTTGATAGACACAAAAAATCAGGAAGGAAAACGATCAAGAATGTAAAGGCAACATACAAGCGCAAAGATAGAAAAAACATGCCCAAACAATGAGTTTTTCATGGGTTGTAATCATGAGTTTTCATAGGGTTTTGGGATAAGCGAATAGGGTTTGAGCCCTAAATTCTATGTATAAATATGTAATGGGTCGAATATAATAGGTTTTTGAAGGTCGAAAGTCATTGATGTTGAGAGAATAGACTTAGAATGAGAGAGAGTCTATGTATGAAGGTTTAGGGAGAGTTTTGCAGAGAGAGGCTTGCACTGCAGAGTGGCTAAGCAAGATGGGGAAGTATGTCATGATGTATCTATTGTAATATCAATGCAAGAGCCTGAGATGATTGCACAAAGAATAATAAATAATCCAACTGTTGTGGATGTAGCTCGAAGTTTGGGTGAACCATGTTAAATTATGTGTCTAAATGTCTTTTTATGCAATTGTTCATGAATGTTCTATTTATGCATAACTAGATCTAGAACTGTGTAGTAGATGATTGATGCGCAATATAGATGAATGTTAAAGTGAATAGTTTATTTTGCACTCTATGTCACCATGATGTTGCATAATAAAAGTTTACTAATTAATCAAGAGAAAAGGGACAAAGAATACTACACAAAAGGTATATAAGTAGGAACGAACATGCTAATGGCCTCACATCCCCTCATCCCTGCAGAAACTTGGTTACTGTAGTTCCAATAGGTACCTTGGGTGAGACTTCACTTGCTTGCAAGTTATGCTAAAAGGGTCGATATCTTAAGGGTTTTGTTGGTTAGATAACTTGAACCTAGGGTATTCCAACTGCACACCAATGAATGGTTCCATTGCCGGGACCCAGAATTTGTGATTGAGGGAATGTTTTGGAGGCCGACTAAGAAAGATATCATCGAATGGCTAGAAAGGAAGGAACAATAATTTTCTCGGAAAGAGAATAGAAACCCTTCGGTGAGAGAGAATCAATGGATGAAAAGGTATGTCTACACAGAGCTGCATGAGATTTTATTTGGTGAATTTTCGATTATTTTAACTGAGTGGTTAGAAATATTAGTAGATAATACTAGAAGGTACTGAACTGCAGCACCGAGGAAGTGGACTCATGAGTTGGTAAGACAATTGAAATGTGTAAGTAATAATACTTGCCGTGCAATTGATTTCTAGTTGAACAATATATTGGGAGGTTATGTTACGAAATTTGCAATAGATTGTACACATTCATATATTGTTGCAGAGAGGGATTTCTTTAAAGGACCACACCGAAGGTTTATGAAAGCCTTGGGTTCCTGGATAAAGATGTTATTTTGTGACAAGTGCATGATAACGATCGAGTCTGATTATTATGGGGATTCATGCATATATGGGAACTGGGGGATGACCAGAGGATAGTTTGAAGGTAGGAAAGAATGAAGGAAGAAATGAAGAATAAAGGGATAGACTGAGGATGTAGAGAAATGAATAATTTGTATCAGAAGAGGAAGATGAGTTTGGAATACTGCACAGTGGAAGAAGGTACAAGAGGTTGAAGAATCAGGCTAAGAAAGGAGAGCCACACAGTGAGCTTGAGGGTAGAGAACCATGTGCAATAGTCCAGATCGTAGAAATACCATGCATAGAATGAGAGGAAGAGAATTCTCATTTCAGTCCTATAATAAAAGAGTCATTAAGTCCTACTCAGACTGGATCCTGCATCAATTCCATGACCCTGTGTGCATCACCTAAATCAAAAGTAACATTTGAGGATTTGTCAAAAGTACTTATAGTTACCGAGGGAAGAAAGAGTAGCAGTATCCAGAGTAGTGTAAGCAATGAACTGAGTCAGAATCAACCAACATCACCAAGGGGAGGTACTACACAAAACAACATGGTAGGGATGGAGAACACACTGAGACTATTTGAGTTCTAGGGAGTTGGGTCAGAGGAAACAAAACAAAATCTATGTGTATGTGAGAAAATTTGGGCTGCGAAGACTATCCAGGATGAGGCTGTAAATATTGTGTAGTTGGAAACAACATTCAGGCGCTGCACATTAGTCTCATATATGAAACTGAGTACCACACCTACAAGACAAACAAGGAATTTAGCAGAAATTAGAAAAGCATTGTTGAAAGAGTTCAAGAAGCCAAAGTTTGAATCGTAGTACATTACAGAGTTGAAGGAAATAAAAAAAGTACAGAATGAGTCAGTTTGAGACTATGATAAACAATTTAAGTATTTTATGGGTAGATTTATAGTCCATATCCTTGATCAACAACACCAAGAATGGTTTATTGCAACACTACTACCAAACATTCATCGATCATTGATTTAACAAAAGGTTGCATTCCATCCTGAAGATTTGGGGATTGAAATGAAGCTGGAAGAATCTTTTGTAGGAGAGGGTGGAGGGATGGTGCAAGTCCAGACACAGTTAGTTGCCTTGGAAATTCAATTGGCGGAGATTATAAAAGGGAAGGAGAAGTGAGAACAAGTCTAGTGTACCAAGTGTATTACTGAGGGCCACCATAAGGACAAATGCCCAAAATTTGTGTAGTATTTGGTGACTGGAGCACTAAATCCATTACCAGGAGGGGGATACTATGAAATATGTAAGAAATGGGGACATCATTTGATTGAGTGGCCATTACTACAGAAATACTAGAGTACACCAAGGAAATTATTTTATAACTTTTTCAAGTCAGTGGGGCATGAAGAGAAGGATTGTCGTGCATTCTATTTGATGAGGAGTGCACTTTAGATATGTATAGAATTCAGGAGGAAAATGTTGCAACAAAAGGAGGTGGTCCATAGTATAAAAATGAGAGAGGATTTAATCGAGGAAACTAAGGAGGATTTTTCAAAGGTTGAGGCAAAGAAATTTTTGGTAGAGGAGGTAGAGGATCAATAACATGTTACGATTGTAATCAATTGGGGCACTTATCTCAGGACTACTCAAATCCTTGTACAACCTGAACATATTGTAGAGCCCTAGTTCATGCGACAAAAGGTTGTCCTCAACTACTTGTGAAGTGGCAGGAAAGAGGGAATCATAACTAGAATCCAAATTAGAACATATTGAAGATATCAACCTAGAAATGCAATGAAGGACCTAAAATAGAAATTGTTACATGCGAAGGAGCTAGAATAGGGGCTAATGCAACGAATGGAGGGAGATATATCACAGGGAAAGAAAAGAGATACTAGGATCGGATTGGGTGGAATCAACATCATCTATGCCTCTGATATCTGATCGTACTATACCAAAAAAGCCACTTCAAAAGATAAATACTCTAAGAGAGTTTCTAAGAAGTTGCGTAGAATTGATGAAAAATGAAACTGCATTGAATAAATTATATGAAATGGTTGATCATTGCGTGCAATAAAGGGAAATTCATGTCGTACATAGGGTAGTGAATCAAGTACTCTGTAAAAAGAGGATCAATGGATAATTCGTATTAAGTGCGTGGATTAGGGAATATGATGTGGATAACATTATTTTAGACTTGGGTTCATATGTAAACGTATTACCAAAGAAGACATTGGAAATGATGGGGAAACCGAAGTTAATTTGGTCTCCTATATAGTTAAGATTGGAAAACTAGCATAAGATAGTCTCGATTGGTTGATTGACAGGAGTACCTGTGAATATATATGGGGTGCACCGTGTAGAACATTTCGAAGTCATCGAGATCGTGGATGATAGTCAGCTATATCCCTCACTGATGGGACTTGAATGGGCCTTTGAAAATCATATGATCATTAATATGAAAAGGAGGGAAATAATATTTTAGGTAGGATACTTGAATATTACTGCACCATTAGATACGACAAAAGGAAAGAGGTATATCGAATCAGCTAGAGGGAACGAAATTGACAACTTGTATAATATGACTGTGTGAATGGATGACTATGTTAACCCCACTTTATATGGTGCGCTTAGTATGTGAAGAATTATCTCATTGTGTCATATTCAGAGGAAGTTATAGAACATTGGTAGCATAGGATGCATGAAGTATCAACTAGACGATGTGCACACATAAATCGATCATTGCATTGCATTGGAACGGAGTTATGTGATCCACCCAAATATGATGGTTTGATTGACATATAATACTTTATACATGCTTTTGAGTTTCAGGTACTCGAAAATCAAAGGATGTTGGCATTAGATGTTGTCTTGAACGCCACTCCAGCCAGATGGTGGGTTTCACACAAAGAGGGAATGGAATACTGGTCGTAGTGTAGAAGACTAATGCAAGTAAGATTTGGTACCAAGGTGGAGTATATTATGAAAAATTATATAGGGGTAAGAAACCCATAAGATCATATTGTGCAATGCAAAAACATATGGGGATCGAAACTGAAGAAGGAATGGATGCACATGTTTATACATACACTGGATACAATTCCTAAGAGTTGGTACCTAGAGCTAGAAATGCATAGAGAAACATCAAACTGGGATGAGCTGACTCAGAGGCTTAAGGTAACATTTACTTTTGAACATGAATCTCCATTAGTAGATTCAAATTTACAGGACATTCGAACCAATACATTTTCAAAAGAAGGGCCAATGGAGGTGGTACC
This sequence comes from Picea glauca, assembly GCA_000966675.3. Taxonomy (NCBI): domain Eukaryota; kingdom Viridiplantae; phylum Streptophyta; class Pinopsida; order Pinales; family Pinaceae; genus Picea; species Picea glauca. The sequence goes on from JZKD02S1668855.1 coordinate 743,077, forward strand.
TATGTGTAGTGCACATAGAGATTCTATGACTATCCATGAATTAATGTAATGCTACAATGTTGCTAAAGAAGAACACGATGAGGAAGATCCAAGGAATATACAAGTACCTGAACTGAGGGGGAACACATAGTATAAGGGCCAGAGATTGAATCTGATGCATATACACAACCACTAAATACACGAAAGATAAATATTAGGACAAAGTAAAACCAAAATTTTGCGTAGATAGGCAATTATTGGAATGATGAAACTGTGGAGAAGATTGCAGATTTACTACATGAGTATCATGATATTTTCCCAAATACATTCTTATATATGAAGGGGATAGCTGGTGAGTTAGGAGAAATGAACATCTCTTTGAAACCATATGCTAAGCCAGTGATACAGAGACCCTATAGGTTAAACCTAAAGTATAAAGAGAAGGTGAAAGCAAAGATAGACTGAATGTTGGAAGCATGAATCATTGAACCAGTAGTGGAATTAGAAAGGATAATTATAATGGTGGTAAAAGATAATAAAACATTGGGAATCAGGATTTATATAGACCTGAGGAAGATAAATGATGCATGTCTACATGATCCATTTCCAACACATTTTACAAATGAAGTGATAGAGAATGTAGGAGGGAAGGATGCCTATTCCTTTATAGATGGCTTCTCAAGATATCACTAGATTAGGATTGCACAGGAAGACATGTATAAGAATACCTTTGCAACAGAGTGGGGAAGTTATCAGTACATAGTGATTCCCTTTGGACTGAAGAATACACCTGCATTTTTTTCAAGAGTTGTTGTTGCAACTTTTAAGGAATTTATTCATAAGTTCCTTGAAGTGTAATTAGATGATTGGACCATGTTTAGTCTATTGAAATATCACATAGAAGTACTCGAGGTAATGTTGGATAGGTGTAGACTATGTCAGATTTCACTGAGTTTGAAGAAAAGTATTTTTTGCACGCCATTTGGAATTTTTTTGGTCCATGTGGCATGTAAACAGGGCTTATTAGTGAATCCTTCCAAGATTGCAGTGATTTTAGATTTAACACCACCCACATCAGTCAAACAATTGAGAGAAACCCTGGGTCATACAGGATATTACAAAAAGTTCATTAAGGGTTATGTGCATATTACAACACCCATGAAGAATTTGTTGAATAAAGAAGCTAAGTTCCAGTCGAATGAGGATTGTTAGAAAGGTTTGGATATATTGAAGCAAAAATTAGTGACTATGTCGAATTTGATATTTCTAGATTGGAAGAAAAAAATCCATGTTCATGTGGATGTGTCATTCATGGCATTAGGTGCAGTATTATCTCAACTAGGAGAAGGAGACAAAGACCACCCAATTTATTTTGCAAGAAGGAAGATGTCAACAACATAAAATAATTACACTACCAAAGAATGAGAAGGATTGGCAATGGTATATGCATTGTAGAAGTTTAGATATTATTTATTGGGGTCTCATTTTAAGATATATACAGGCCATTCTGCACTAAGATATTTAGTTAACAATCCATTGTTGTGGGGGGGGGGGATAATATGCAGATGGTTGTTGTTGTTCCAGGAATATGAATTTGAGGTTGTTTTGAAACAAGGGAAGTTGAATGTAGGACCATATCACTTATCGCGCATACTCCCAGGAGAATATGTAGGGAATCTAGATGAAATATTGCTATATGCACACTTATTTGCAGTTAAAATGGTGGGCGACTACTTCACACACATTGTGCAGTTTCTAAGTACAGCAATGTCCCCTTCAGACATGGTAGTGGCACAAAAGAAATAATTAGTGGTTAAAGTAGAATACTATCAGTTAATTGCAGGGAACTTATATAGGTTACATGCAGATTGAATATTAAGACGATGTGTGTTAGAGCATGAAAGGACAATGATAATATCATAAGCACATGAAGGAATTGCAAGAGGACATTATGAAGGTAAATAAACAATGTAGAAGATTTTGTGCGTAGGGCTCTAGTGGCCCACACTTCATAAGAATGCTAAAGAATACTGTCAGGCATGCGATGTTTTTCAAAGGGTGGGAAATCCATCTAGAAGGGACGAGATGGATTTATACCCACAGGTTACATTGCAAGCATTTGATAAATGGGAAATAGACTTATTTGGACTAATCAACCCATCAACAAGTAGATCAGGATATAGGTATATAATCACTACAACAGAGTATTTGACCAAACGGGCAGAAGCAACACCAATCATAGATTGCACCGTATAGAATACTACAAGGTTTCTATTTGAGAATGTAGTTACATGATTTGGATTTTTGTGCATTCTACTGAGTGATCAAGGAATACACTTCCTAAATACGATGATTGCAGCATTGACTAAGGAATTTCAAATTAATCATTAGAAGAGTACACCATATCACCCTCAGGCCAATGGGAAAACAGAAGCTTTTAATAAAATTCTAGAGAATGCTTTGACAAAGATATGAAACATAGGAAGGGATGATTGGGACTTAAGGGTTCCTATAGTATTATGGGAATACATGACTACAAGAAAAAATTTGGCAGGACAAACACCTTTTAGGTTGGTCTATGGGAAAGAAGCAGTAATGTCAATGGAGTTTATTGTGCCTAGCCTGCGCATTGAAATGATAACTGATCTTTCAGAATCTGACACAATAGAGGAGATATTTTCATAGTTGTTATAGTTTGGGGAAGATAGATTTGTCGTAGGGTTCCATCGACAAGTTCATAAGGCAAGAGAAAAGGCCCAGCATGATAGAAATATTAAAAACAAAACAAGTGGGGGACTTAGTATTACTATATGACAATAATTTCATGTAGCGTATAGGAAATTTTTGAATGCATTGCTTAGGACCATCTGTGATTTAACATGTGACGGAGGCAGGTACTACGCATTTAGAAATGTTGAATGGAGAACCCCTGGGAGGCATGGTGAATGGAAGTCAGTTGAAACTCTATAGAGATGACCGAATGTCGATGCATTAATATGAGGTGCACAAGACCAAATGTACCATAGTAGTGTATTATAGTAGGAAAAAGAAAAAATAAATAAAAAGTGGAAAAAAAGAGAAAAGAAAAATGAAGGAAAAATAGGAAAAAATTGAAGTTACAATGAGAGTAAGCAAGCAGAAAAAGTGAGTGATGCAAAGATAAAAGAAACAATGTTGAGACCGTTAGGTGCACACAGAAGCAACATGTGGAACAATATCATGACGATTGTTAAATGCATTTAAAGGGTGGAAAAAATGGTTAAAGAGCATTAAGTCATAAATATGATGCATAGCCATAAATGGAAACAACCATCAGGGATCATGATAGACTGACAGTATGAGGTACAAATACAAATGAAGATATGGTAATAAATCAATATTAAATCAAGCATTCATTGCATCATTGGTGGATGAGACAGTTAATTCAGGTGCAAAGGGACATGAAAAACTGGCACAAGGGCACAAAAGTCATGAGAATTGATTAATGTCACTTATGGTTGCATGCAAGTAAGAGGGATCCAAGATAATTATTGCAGAGTTGAGAATAACCCCAGAGCTGAATAAATTGTTATTGGTAACCAATTTATAGAAATGGAACCACAAAGAGAAACAATCTCGTACCAAATAAATCTCGAACAAGAGTGAAAACAATAGAACTAGAGGTTGAGGAGACTTTGGGAACATCATCGTCAAAGCCGAGGTTTCCCCAAGACTGCATTCCACCAAGGAAAGATGATTCCCCACCAGTGATATTGCAGAAGACTCCCTACTATGAATTGGTGATGCCTGACATCCCATACAAAGTCATCATGGATGAATACATGCTAGGGAGGGTGCCCCAGCTCAAATATGAAAACCATGATATTACATACATGATGAAGTTCCCTGAACTTGTGTCGCACCACTACTTGGAACTAAGGACAAATCCAACAACAAACGAGAGCATATCAGTGTCAAAGGTATGGGATGGAGGATTGGAGCAAGCATGAATACTGAACCTGTTTGGAATTCCACATTTTGGTCGTAGCAATGAGATGAATTCATGTATCAAGTTTCTCTTAAATTGTGTGAATGGAGGTTATTTGTGGTTGGACAGGCCAATATCTATAGATATATACCTGATTGCAAGTATCATAGGATTACCAAGACAAAGATAAGATCCAAACTTGTTGTTTGTAGACAAGAAAACTGACAGGACTCTTTCAGAGGCAATGAGGGGAAAATATCATACAATTAGAGGTGTGCGTGGGTTTGATGTGTCGAGCATATGCGACCTAATATTAAGGCTTACAATGCAAGAATTGGCCTGTAAGTTACTGAGGAAATGTTGAAAATACCAACTGTCAGTGGGAGCAATAGTCATGATGGAGAAGTGTATCAAAGGGGTCTCGATGAGCTGGGTGCCTTACTTATTGAACCAATTCCTCATCGACTGCACTAAAGCAAATGATAGAGGCATTGAATTCCATTATCCATGGGTGTTAATCATGATTGTGTTTGAAAGGTGGGAAGAGATGGAGGATGCACATATATTGGGACTTAGAGGTAATCCATGCTTAGCAGCTAAGTATCGAACTTAGAGGTAATCCATGCTTAGTAGCTAAGTATCAAAACTTATGGTACACAAATAACAAAATGAGACAGGTCGACACTAAAGTGGAGTTCTTATTGTATGAAGAAAGGATTCAAAAATGAATCAAGGACACACCACGCATTTCACCACAATTGGTAGAGACATACACCCTAATTGCACGATTCAAGGTAGCCCGACATCATATCTATGTACATGAAAAGAAGGTGTTTTAGGATAAATCCGTAAGTGCGGACACAAACCGATCTCCCCAGATCCACCTGGATCTGGAACAAACAGTGACAGAATACTACTCTTTCCCTAGTTCTAAAGTATTGAATG
>JZKD02S1668856.1:0-20175 GCA_000966675.3 Picea glauca
GGCCAACGGAGCCTTTAAACTCGTCAGGGTGGTCCATTCCAAACGGCTTGGGTTATTAGACAACCTCGGACCAGTTCCACTCTCCCAGTTGACGGACGGTCAATTTCACCCGTCAACAGGTCTACACTTATATTCCAGGGAAGTAGGATGAGGAAAGGAAAGGGCCTTGTAGCCTCCTTCTGGTAGGTGTTGGAGAATTAGGTAGTTGTAGCTTCCTTCAGGTTGGAACCTAAAAATCAGGGGGTCGTTTCCTCCTTCTGGTTGGAGTTAGAGAATTTAGGGAGTTGTAGATTCCTTCAGGTTGGAGCTAGAGAATAGGGGGTTGGAGCCTCCTTCCAGTTGCAACTGGAGAATTTGTAAGTTTTTTCTTCCTATGAATGAATTCTTGATATATATAAGAAATAATTTTGTGGTTTTCTCCCATTTGGGTTTCCACGTAAATTCTGGTGTATTGTGTACTCGATGTAATGTTATTGATGTGATGTTTCTTATGTTTATATGCTCATGATATACTAATTATTTATTTATGATATATTTCTGATAAATTTCACACACACACACACACACACATATCATGGTTAAAAGTGGTAAAAGTGCTCATACTGATTCACCCCCACTCTCAGTATTCCAATAGTAATATGGGAGCTTCACAGGTATGGAAAACCATGAGGGGTCATGTGAAATCGGTTCATTAATCAAATGTGAGAGATCAGGAAAGTCTAACATCACAAAGAAAGGAAACGACCTATGAGAAAATGAATACTAGGATGAGGATGAATCTCCTTGAGATCCAGATGAACCTTATGGTCCCCTTATATGTTTGTTTTTAGAAGGATGTGATGTAACAAAATGTTAATTTACCCCAGGAATGGAAGCACTCCAAGGACTACACATTCCCCTAAGGGGATTTCCCCCAGGGGTAGGCATAGAACTTAAAGGAAAATTTTCTAAACCAAAACTAGCCCCAGGGGAAAAACCCCAGGACCGAAGGTATGGATAAAGGAATAGCCACCCGACTATGAAAAGTGTTGGGAAAATGACTAAAATGGAGAAAATGTCTATTTTTTGAATATAAGGCCAATTTTGGAAAAGAACAACTGGCAGGAAAAACAACACGTGCAAGGGAAATCTACATGCAAAGAAGGAAAACATGCAAGGAATGCATGTAGGAAAACCTAACCACATTAGGGTTAGGGTTTTTGTAAGAGATTATAACGACTAATACGATAAAAATTAATATAAATAAGTACCTAGGATGTCTAGGTCGGTGATCCAGGTGGATATAGGTGGCCACCCACCTTTTCCAGTTGGCTCAAAACAAATTTCTAGCAATTTTGATAATTTACTATTTTTAGTAGTGTTTTGGGTCCTGAACTTCCAGAGCCGTTTTGAGGCCCTAAACAACATTTTTTGGGGTATGTTGCAGTTGAAAATTTTCATCATGAAATTTTGTGCAAATGTTGTAGTCCTCAGATAGATATTTCCAATGGGATATCATACGCCTAAAACAAAGATCGTATGCAAAAGTTACAACCCTAGGAAATTGATGTACTGACTTACCCAAACGGGGCCCACATGACTTTTGGTGCTTCATCTCCTAGGGTTAGGTTTTTGGATGTTTAGGGTTTTTGAAACTCTTGTTTATTGTAAAAAGGCCTTGATATCCTCATTGTAATCATCTTCTTGCGAATGAGCACGGTCGTCACATCTCTTCTTAGAGATAAGCCGCCACCATTCCAGCAAGCTTGTTTTCCGCTGCATTTTACAGCTTCATCTTATTTCCTTAATGAATAGAAAACTAGTTTTATTGTATCTCTGTTATTTTGTGTTAAGCATCTGGTAATAATCTATAGTCATTTCGTTATGCTCATAAAATCTAGATTAGTCGAGGTTCTAGAATGTTAGAGAATATTGTTTTGCTTGGCTGGGGGAACGACTATAATATCTAATACCTTTTTTTAAGCGTTGCGTTATAGGAGATTAAAATAGCTAGATCTTGAGGGTTAGATCATAGGTTTAATAGCTTGGTGTGATATAGTCTTCCTCACAAAGGTTGTGGAACCTATTTTGTAATTGTAAAGTCAAAATTGTAGTGCACACGGCGCCATATCTTGCAGAAATCTAAATAAAAGAGCCTAAGAAGCCAGATCTTTGTGGATGTAGCCCAGGAGGAGGTGAACCATGGTAAAAACTATGTTATGTGTGGTTTTTATTGCATATTTACCTTCTATTAGTATTTAGATGATGAATGGATGAATGAATAGTTATGTTAGATCTGTTATCTGGTAGATCAGTTAGATTGCATGCATAAAATTAATAGATGAATGGATCTTAAGCATGATAGATAGAACAATAAGATCAAGACCTAAGGAGAGGAAGTACAATATCATATGCCCACTCTATCCTAGGCTGTAAGCACATGATCTTTGCAGTCACCCATAGAAATATCTTGGGTGAGACTGCATAGTGCATTTTGTGCGTTGTGTTTCCTTCTGGTTTACCAAGAGGGACGATAGTTTTAGAGGGTTTTTTTGGAAACCTATTCAGATATGAACCTGGGTTAGCCAAGAAGTAGATAGAGAGATTAATAACCAACAAATGGATAAAAGTTCTATTTTTGGAAGATAAGGCCAATTTTTTAGAAGAACAACTGGCAAGAAAAGCAACACGTGCGAGGGAAAGTTGCATGAAAAGGAGGAAAGCATGAAAGGCACGCATGTAGGAAAACCTAACCACGTTAGGCTTAGGTTTTTGTAAGAGCTTATAATGGTTGATAAGATGAAAATATATATAAATAAGTACCTAAGAGGTCTAGGTCGAGGTTCTAGAATGTTAGAGAATATTGTTTTTCTTGGCTAGGAAAACGACTGTAAGATATGATACATTTTTGTAAGTGTTGAGATGTAGGAGAGTCAAGTAGCTAGATATTGAGGGTTAGATCATAGGTTGAGGATCCTGGTGCGATCTAGTCTGCCTCACAAAGGTTATGGAACCCGTTTTGTAATTGTATAGTCAGAATTGTAGTGTGCGTTGTGCCATATCTTGTACAAATATAAATAAAAGAGCCTAAGAAGCCAGATCTTTATGGACGTAACCGAGGAGGGGGTGAACAATGGTAAAACCTATGTTATGTGTGGTGTTTATTGCATATTTACCTTATGTTAGTAGTTAGATGATGAATGGATGAATGATTTTTTTTTTATATCTGTTATCTGGTAGATCGATTAGATTGCATGAATGAAATTAACAGATGAATGAATCTTAAACATGATAGAGAGAACGAAAATATCAAGGCCTAAGAAGAGGAAGTACAATATCATATTCCCACTCTCTCCTAGTCTGCAATAACATGAGCTTTGAATTCACCCATAGAACTATCTTGGGTGAGACTGCGTAGTGCATTCTGTGCGTTGTGTTGCCTTCTGGTTGACTAGTAGGGTCGATAGTTTTACAAGGTTTTGTTGGAAACATGTTCAGATATGAACCTGGGTCAGCCAAGAAGTATATAGAGAGAGTATTAACCAACAAATGGTTTTGTTTCTAGCTAGAACTGCACGGGATTGAGTTAGTGGGATCCATGAAGGAATAATGAAATAAAATGAAGGTATAAAAATGGAATGTTCAGACTGTGGAATCCAATGAAGGTAGAGATCGAAAGATGGTTGAAAACAAAGGAGCTATAATTTGAGAAACAAGATAACATAAAACCTAAGTTAACACTGCGCACATATCTGGAAAAGTATGTGTTTAGTGACCTGCATGAGGTATTTTTCTATTATTTCCCGCATGTGTTGCAGGAGTGGCTATTGAGGATGAAAGAAAACCACCTTACAAATTGAATCAGATAGATCAAGTGGAATCCCGTGGAGATCATGCAATTACAACAAGTTAACAACAAATTCATGATCGTAGTATATTTTTGGCTAGACAATATTGTTATAGGGTTTATCACAGAATTAGCAATAGATATTGTGAAGTCTTACAGTGTAGCAAAGCAAGAGTTTCTAAAAGGACCTAGAGTTAGGTATATCATATCACTGTATACTTCAATTAATATTTTATTGTATAACAACAATGTGATGACTATGGAAGCAAACACCTAAACTTCCCTACATGCATGGGGGAAGCACTGGAAAGAGGTGGATAAATGGAGGAAGAGATGGATAAGGGAAAGAAGGAGAAGGCCATGGAATCAATCATGATGGAGGAATATCATATCAAGGAGATCATGTAAACAAATGGAAAAACACATAGTGGAGTAGCCTACCAATATAAGGTGAATAATAAGAAGAGAGCCATAGAAAATAGAGAGGGTTTGGCAAGTGATGAAGAAGAGGTAGAGGATCTCTAAGCTGTGGAACATATTGAGGAAATACTGTGTGAAAAATATGAAAGGAAGACAAGGGGTCCAAGGGAATAAACACAAGGCATAACCCCCATCCATGTCAGTGTCATTGTGGAACCCATAACCCCATGTGCGACTAATACACCAGAAAGAAAACCACAATTCAGAAAATTGAATCTTAGTGGAAGAAAGACAACGGGAAGTACATATAAACAAGGAGAAACAATTGGAGGAGCCAGTCTAGGAAATAGTATTCAAATATCTACACTGCACAGAGGTAGTAGTTCATCATCGTTCAAGATGGCAGGATGTGAACCCACCATCAGGTTACTGGAATTTAGGGGAGAAGCATCATAGGATCCTAAAAAGCACGTATTCATCTGTGAGAAGATCTGGGAATCAAAACAAATTATAGATGAAGATACAAAACATCCGTAGTTAGCTATCACACTAAGATACTACACACTGGAGTGGTACATGAGCTTAGCTATAAACATTCTACTAGGAACAATAAGGAAAATTGTAGATGTCAAGAAGTTGTTGATAAATGAATTTCAGAAGCCTAGCTCAGAAGATCAATACATGAATGAGATGATTGAAATCAGGCAAAAACCAGGCGAGTCTGTTTGGGAGATTGATCAGAGGTTCAAATGGTTGAAGGGTAAGTTGAAATATGTCATGAATGACATGCAACATAGACATATATTTGTGAATCCACTCCTACCACATATTTGAAATAACGGTTGAGGAAACATAAGTTTCAAACTCATGCAAAGGATCTACAAGAATCCTTACAACTAGATGAGAACCAATATCATAAGACAGATCTAGAAATAAAAGAGTTGAAGGAGGATCTGAAGAACCTCACATTTCAACTGAACTAGAATAAGGGAAAAGAGAAAAGAGAAGTTGTTGGTGAAACACATGCAAGACATAAGGAAAACACAAGAATGAGTGCCAAACTTTCATTCAATACATGGAAATAGGGATACCAAACCCTTTTGCAATAGGAGGACCATGGTGTGAGATCTATAAAACACATGAGCATGATCCATATCATTGTCCAATGATGTAGATGTACCAGACAATACCCAAGAATTCGTAATACAATTTTTGCAATTAAGTGGGTCATGATGACAAAGATTGTAGGACAATGGACTTGATGAGGGAAATAACTTCAGATACGTATAGGGTGTAGGAAGAAATGATGATAGGGAAAAACTCACCACAGTTCAACCAAGTACCACCTCCATATAAAACTGTGTAGCCTCGGTATAACAACGCACAACCATAGTATAACCCTGTACGATATAATCAGGTACCTCAATACAATGCACTGTTAGGAGATTGAGGTGGAAATAGAGGTGGAGGATGAGGTAGAGGAGGATTTGGAAGAGGCAAAGGTCCAATAGTGTTCCATAACTTCCAACAACTAGAACATTATGCAAGGGAATGTCCACTTCCACCTATGACATGCCTGTATTGTCGTGCAATAGACCATGATACAGAGGACTACCCAACATTATTAGGGAAGATTCAAGAAAAGAGAAATCAGAACAATTAGAGTGTACAATGGATTTATACAGAAGCTCGAGATGATGGGAGGAACATCAACATATTCATGCATGGAGGAGCTAAAAAAAGAGTCGACGTATCAAGACAAGACCCAATGCAACACCAATGGGTGAAGAAGAGTATTGAACCACATAAGCAGTTCGATGTGGGAAAATAAAAATAAATATTCAAGGAGGCAAGATAGGAGTTCCTCAAGAGAGATGTTGCATCTACATCAACTGTGAAACATACTCAAAATGTACCAATGTATGAAATTCCCTCCTCAATGGACCACACCAGTGAAGCACAACCTGTACAACAAGTAAGTAACATAAAGACTTTTCTCCAATCCTATGTTAAACTACTAAATGATCCATCATCTATGAAATTTTTGTAAAATATCTTAGAAATATGTAACACTGGTAGAGGGGAAATTAGAGAAAAAGACAATCAATCACCTCCATTCAAGAAGGAGGACAAACAAGGAATTCATATTGAATGATAACATTGGGGATTTCAATATGGGAGATATTATATTGGACTTAGGCTCCGAGGTCAACATTATACCTAAGAAGGCATGGAAATGTATGGGAGAGCCCACATTAGGCTACTCACCTATCTAGATAAAACTAGCAAGCCAACACAAAGTTATACCAATTGGAAGGCTAAAAGGTGTGACAATAGATTTGGATGGAGCGTGCAATAAGGAAAAATTTGAAGTGATAGAAATAGTGGATGGTACAACACCTTATCCAACATTGATTGGACTGGGTTGGGAATTTGATAACCATGCCATAATCAATTTGAATACAAGGAAGATGGCATTTGAATCAGGAGAATACAGAGTCATTTCACCATTAGACCCTTCATAAATTTAAAGGTTTGTAGAACCAACTTGTTTGTATTTAGAAGAGATAAACCAGTTGTACATAACCACTACATGAGAAGAAGATTACATTATCCCAACTACAGATGGGTACTCAGCTAGAGGAGAATCACATCATGTGATTCTAACTCTGATACATGTTTGGAAAATTGGTAGTAGATATTACATGAAGTATCCACAAGAAGGTGCGCAAGAATAGATCGCACAGTAAGATGGGTGTGTACATAGATAAGAGAACCTCCCAGTTTTCATGGCATAAATGACTTAGAAGATTTCCTAACAATATACAAAGATGAAGTGTTAGATAATCAGAGGCTCTTAGCCCTAGAAATTTCACTCAAGGAAACACCTACAAGATGGCGGGGTGCACACAAAGAAATAGTCAAGGACTGGTACAAATGTAAGCGACTAATGCGCATTAGATTTTGTGCAAAGCAGGGGAGAAATAAGATGAAGAGATATGATGGAGAGGGGACACCAGCATAACATTTGAAGAAATGCATAATACTATGGAAGATGACACCACTAAAGGAATGGCCTCATCACTTCATCCACATATTAGAAGGAATTCCAGAAAACTGGTATATAGACCAAGAACTCCGCAGAGGCATTGCAGAATGGACAACATTACAACATAATTTTATATTAACCTTTTCATTTGAACATGAGAACCCCACCATGGATTCAACACTAAAACAAATAAGAGGGGTGATATTTATTGATGAAACATAGGTTGAACTCATAACAGAATACCAACAACAAAATAGATAGACAGTGATTGAACTACTATCATGCTATCATGTGAAGGAATAAGTTCTAGATGAATATGACCCGTGCAACATTCATATTACAAAATTTGAAGGTGAAAGAGAGGTGGAAGGTCCATCCCTGGAGAGAGAAGTATTTTTTGTGCCAATCAAGGTGAAGAAAGTCAACATTGGGACAACTGAGAATCCCAAAACGGCGAACATTTGAGACTACTGATATGAACAAACAATAGAAAGGATAACAAAGTTATTGCACGAATACAGTGACATGTTCCCAACGAACTTTACAGAAATGAAAGGCATAGTAGGAGAGCTGGGAGAGATGAAGATACATCTCAAACTTGATGCAAGATCTATCAGACAGAGACCTTATAGATTAAATCCAATATATAAGCAGAAGGTGAAAGAAAAAATTGAAAGAATGTTGGAAGTTGGTATCATAGAACTAATGGAGGAATCTGAATGGATAAGCCCTATGGTATTTCAAGAGAAGAAACAAGGGGGGATACGGATTTGTGTAGATTTGAGGAAACTGAATGATGGTTGCCTACATGACCCTTTCCATACACATTTTATAGATGAATTCCTAGAGAATGTGGGAGGCCAAGAAGCATATTCATTTATAGATGGATTCTCAGGCTACCATCAGATAAAGATAGCCCCAGAAGACAGTTATAAGACTACTTTTTCCATAGAATGGGGATCCTATCAATACATAGTGATGCCTTTTGGGATGAAGAATGCACCAACCATATTTTCAAGAGTAGTCATAGCTACCTTTAAAGAATTTATACATCAGTTCTTAGAAGTATATCTGGATGATTGGACTGTATATATTCTATTAAAAGATCATGTGGAAGTATTAAGGATAATGTTGGAAATATGAAGGCAATGTCAGATATCATTGAATATCAAGAAGTGCATTTTTGGGAAACCATTTGGAATATTATTGGGCCATATAGTGTGAAAACAAGGCTTGCTAGTAGATCCTGCCAAGATTGTAGTTATTGTCAACTTACCACCACCAAAATCAGTGCACTAGTTGAGAGAAAAATTGGGACATATAGGCTACTACAAAAAAATTATAAAAGGGCACGCACCAATTACTGCACCAATGGAAAAAATGTTAAATAAAGATACTAAATTTAAGTGGAATGAGGACTACCAACAAGGATTGGAAACCCTAAAACAAAATATGGTCACATAACCTATCCTAGTATTCCCATATTGGGAAAATACTTTTCATGTGCATGTATATGCATCTGCTATAGCACTTGGAGAAATTCGGGTGCATCTAGAAGCAGGATATTTGGACCATCCTATAGCATTTTCAAGAAGAAAACTGTTAGACTCAGAGAAGAACTACAAAACTACAGAAAGATAAGGCCTCTGTATGGTATATGCAATCCAAAAGTTCAGACATTACTTATTGGGTAAACACTTTAAGATATTCATAGATCATTCAACCCTCAAATACCTAGTCAACAAGCCAATGTTGAAGGGGGGGATCTGTATATGACTACTGTTATTTCAGGAATTTGATTTTGAAGTGATAGTAAAACCAGGGAAGCTAAATGCAGGACCAGGTCACCTGTCAAGGTTCAATAATAGAGAGGAACCTACTAATTTGGAAGATAACTTCCCTGATGCATAGTTATTTTCAATCTGAGTATCTAATGAATATTTTGTTGATATCATTGAATATTTGGGCACAAGGATTGAGTCACAAGAATTTAGCACTGCATAGAGGAAGAATATGGTATTCAGAGCTGCAAACTATCAATTGATTGTAGGACACTTATACAAAATGGGTGCAAATTTGTTTTTGAGAAGATGTGTACTAGACCATGAAAGGCCTAGGATTTTGGAAGAAGGTCATGAGGGAATAGATGGAGGATATTATGTAGGAAAAGATACTACGCAGAAGGTATTGAATGAAGGACTATGGTGGCCAACAATTCACAGATATGCTAAGGAATATTTCCAGATATGTGATGTCTGTCAGAGGGTTGGTAAGCCTAACAGAAGGTATGAGATGCCCCTAAGACTATAAGTAACTTTGCAGGTATTTGAAAAATGGGAAATAGACTTTGTGGGACCAATTAACCCACCAACAAAAAGGTCAAGAGAAAGGTATATCATTACTGCAACAAAATACTTAACAATATGGGAAGAAGCAACACTAGTAAAAAATTATAATGCAGAGACATCAACACACTTTCTGTTTGAGAAAGTGATCACTAAATTTGGTTGTCCAAGGATTTTGATGAGTGACCAAGGTACCCAATTTATCAATAGTACTATCAAGGCTATGACTGAGGAATTTGAAGTCTATCATCATAAGAGTACACCATACCATCCACAAGCAAATGGAATAGTATAATCCTTCAATAAGATATTGGATAATGTTATGACAAAGATATGCAATGTCAACATGGATGATTGGGATTTGAAGATACCAACAATACTATGGGAATACATGACTACATATAAGAAGCTGACAGGACAAACAACATTCAAGTTGGTGTATGGGAAAGAAGCAATGGTGCCACAAGAATTCCCGGTACACAGTCTACGTGTAGCATGAATCACCAACATGATAGAAATAGGTGCAGTAAAGGAAGGATTAAATCAACTAATGGATATGGAAGAGGATAGGATTCTGGAAAGATTTCATCAAGAAGTACAAAAATAAAGAGACAAAGTGTTGCATGACATACCTATCAATAGGAAGAGTTTCAAGGAGGGAGACCTAGTCTTTATTTATGACTGTAATTTTTTTCAGCATCTTGGTAAATTCAGAATGCATTGTCTGGGGCCATATGAAGTGAATACTATCGCAAATGGGGGATCTGTATAGTTAAAATACTTGGGAGGAACATAATTGAAAGGACTGATCAATGGGAGTTGACTAAAAATGTACAGGGAAGGTCGACCTCCTAGAAATTAAAAGTTACAGTGCAGTAAGAAATCATGTAAATAGTATACTATAGTAGAAGTTAATATAGAAAAATGAGAAAAAGAAATAAAAAGAATAAAAAGAAGGAAAAATAAAAATAAAAAATACAAAAGATAGAAAATACAAAAATACTGGAAAATACAGTGCGTAGAGGAAGTGGACTCAGTGCGATGAAATAAAAATTTCCATGCGTAGCATATGGTCGACACACTGGGCACTAAGGAAAAGTTACACCAAAAATACACGGTGCACTCAAAAATTTCAGTACCACGAAAAACATACCAACGGTCCGAAAAAGAGAAAAACGATGGCTAGGGTAAAAAGGTGCCAGTTGGGGGCATTTATGAAATTAAACAAAACATATTCATTTCATTAATCATAGCCAGGAAAGCTTATCTTAGAAGCTTCAAAAATTTGATGTCATGTACTATATAAAGGAGAAAAGCGAGCAATTTACAACTTATTGTGAATTTGCAAACTTGCAGCATTAGAAGAGCACATAAAGCAGAGCCAACTTGATGAGTGTATAGTGTGAACCATTCAAAAAACATATGGTGAAAGCATCGAGTGCCCATGATGGCACCACCAAATATTGGCGCGCTAAGCCAAACAACGAGAAAAAACCGAAGCAGTGTTAGTACACCTTACGAAATTGGCGAGGTCGAGCTAGAAACCACAAAAGGGGGGGAATTTGTCAATGTTGACGTAATTCTCTCACCACACATAGAACCAACAAGCCCCACACTCATGGAGGAAGAATCCCAACCTCTAGTAATGTTTGGCATGGATATCGACCTGTAGGATAGTGCCTACGGATGAAAGTCCGAAGATGCAAGAAAACCACAGAGACCTACAAGGGCCGAAGGAGCCCACAAAGAAAATGGGGAAACCATGGTGCAAAAAGAGGCTGCTACGTTGAGGGAACAACCCAGAGCAGGGTATGTGTTATAGCAGAAGGGTCTAGTGGAAGACATTACCAGCCAGCTAGACTCTACTACCGAAGAGAGACAGATAGAGGTTGGAACCTCAAGTGAGCCACCGAGAAGAAAGGGAAAACAACCCATGGCATGGTCACCACGCAGATTTTTTGACACAGTAACTGTACATTCCCTAGGGATGCAAGCCACACCTTCCATTCTAGGATACGTGGAAATACTACGGTATTCGGACCAGGACGTGGACGATGCTTGAAAATTCCCATAGTTTGTGAAACAAGTATACCTTGACATTATAGGCACAAGCCCCTTTGGTGACCTAATTCTACAACCAAAACCATGGGCAACTGGCCTAGATAACACAAGAATTCTAAACTTGCTAGAAAGTCCCCATTTTGGCAAGGGGAAAGAGGTAAACAACTACGTCAAGTAGTTTATGGCGGTCCTCCATGGAGGATTCTTATGGTTGGAAGAGCCTATCTCAATAGACTTGGAACTAATTTCAATCATCACATGTCTACCATCTATGGGTGAGAGTCTTGTGCAATACCTTGATAACAAAACAAAGGAGAAATCCCTATCTGAGGAGATTAAGAAAACTTATAGCATAGAGAGGGGCTCCCATTGGATCATAATCAAGAGGATCAGTGATGCAACAACAAGAAAGGCCACCAAAATCATGGCGTATAAGATGCTCAGAAAATTCCGCAAGGAGTAAGTCCCTGTCAGGGTTGTCACAACTGTAGCACAGTGCATCAATGGCACTCTACTCAGCTGGGCCCCGTATTTATTGAACCTATTCCTCGATGACTGCAAAGAAGCGCAGAAATTGGGAACAAAGTTCCACTATTCATGGTTACTCATTTTTATCGCATTGATCGGGTGGAGGAGCCCCCGTACTCTCATTTTTGTGACGATATAGGTCGTTGTCGTGCAACACAAGACACATCATTGGGAATCACTTTGGACCAAAAGCATAGAAGCGGAAACACATGTACCTCTGCACGATACTTTAGTGAGATACATGAGATCATTGTGAATAGTTGGTGAATCGGTCCAGCAGTGGTTGCACAATACAGGGAGATAGCCAAATTCAAAGAGAAAAAGCATAATATGTGGATCCAAGCATGCAAGGATCTAGGGAAGGACTAGATACATTTAAGATAATGTGTCACTGAAGAGGGCGTAGAAATGGTGATGAGGGATTGGCACGACGATTGAACAATTCCAGTCCTAACTCAAGAGGTGCCTAAGGGTACGAAAGTAGATGCAGGGTCAACCAAGACGCCTGCAGGTGACTTCGTTGTGCCCAAAAATCCAACGAAGTTGGCGAAACCCAGCCAAAATCCAATGCAACAAAATAAGGGGAGTGCGCCGAATAAATATGCCCAGACAACGCAAAAGGACACTTCCTCAAGACAAAAAGAACAAGGGGTGGGGAACACTACAATGCAAGAATTCCCCTTCAGTAGCCACCCCATAGCAAACAGGGCCACCCAAGCAGTCGATTATACACACGAGGTGGGGGGGGAACAAAAAGGCCAAGGTGCGTAAGCAGCCGCCAGAATACACTATCATTGAGGATGACACAGACCTCATGGAAAAGAAAGTGCAGGACCACACAACAGAAGAATTTGAAGAAGCCCAACACCAGATAAGTAGAATACAATATGAGATGGAAGGGATAAATTAGGTCCTCAAGAAGATAAGGTCAAAGCAGAGGCATAAAAGGGGAACATATATTTCCTTGAAGAAACAGTAGTAGAGACAAGGACTACACTGAGTGAGCGTGACACAGTTCAAACTATCGCCCAGGCGAGTCCGACTTTCAAAATGACATCTAACATGTTGCATATGGATGGTGCCAAATCCCAAAAACCATTAAAGTATCTAGAGAAGGTAGAACTAGTATTAGCAAGAATACCTACCAAGGCATTGTACATGCTCCAAGTCAATGTCGCAAATGAGGTACAATCACATGCCATAATAGATGAAACAGAACTACAAGAGACGAGAAATGGAAAGGATTCCTTAGAATTGGTGGTCGAGTAGTTCAATCTCAAAAGCAAGGAGGAAAATGAGCACACAAACAAAATAAAACAGGGCGTGACAACAATGTATAATCACATCCCTGACAATGTGAAGGAAGAGAACACACGCACAGAGGAGAAACTCAAGCTTATTTCCAAAACCATTGAACACTATAAGAAAGATATTGAGGAATTAAAATAAAAGATGACTCCTACAAATCCTCTTGAGGTTAGAGAGTAGAGTAAATAAGACGTTGCACTTCAATTAGCATAACTAGAGAAGCACATAAGCGCAACAAAAGAGTTGTTTGACAAAGCCTTGTAGATATGGAAAATGTTTGATGAGGATGAGAAGGTTCAACAGTTGGAACAATAAGAGGAAAGGCTCAGTGTAGTTGTACAAGAGCTCAAGAATAGACAGAAAAAATGAGCATCAAAGAGCACCTGAAAGGTAATCAAGACTTGAAGAAGCTGCATGCATATTTAAAAGTCGCACAGAGGAAAAAAAAAAGAGTGACAGGTGGAAGTAGAACCCCTCTAGAAGAAATAAGTGCAGATGATGGTGCAATTGGAGGGGGATAAGAGGAACATGGCGCAAGCATGGACATAGGGAACATCACTAATCCAGGAGGAGATCACAACAGATTCAGTAGAGTCACTGATAGGAAAATCCGCGTAGATCAAGACATGAGGAAAGGAACTAGCAGAGAAGTTGCAAATTTTGAAAACAATCGTCGAAGGAGCACACACTAGCTAAGTGAATTGGGACAAGCCACATGTCAATGTTGGGGGCCTATTGGGCACATACCTAACATGGAGAAAAGGTCTATTTTTGGAATATAAGGCCAATTTCGGAGAAGAACAAATAGCAGGAAAAGAAGCACGTGTGAGGGAAAGTTGCATGCAAAGGAGGAAAGCATGCAAGGCGCGTATGCAAAAAAACCTAACCATGTTAGGGTTAGGTTTTTTTTAAGAGATTATAATGGTTGATAATCTTAAAATTAATATAAATAAATACCTAGGAGTTCTAAGTTGGGGTTCTAGAATGTTAGAGAATTTTATTTTTCTTGGCTGGGAGAACGACTGTAAGATATGATACCTTTTTGTAAGCGTTGAGCTATAGGAGATTCAAGTAGATAGATATTGAGGGTTGGATCACAAGCTGAGGACCCTCTTGTGATCTAGTCCACCTCACATGGGTTGTGGAACCTTTTTTGTAATTGTAGAGTCGAAATTGTAGTGCGTGCGACACCATATCTTGCAAAAATCTAAATAAAAGAGCCTAAGAAGCCATATCTTTTTGGATGTATCCCAGGAGGGGGTGAACCACAGTAAAACCTATGTTATGTGTGGTGTTTATTCCATATTTGAATTCTGTCAGTATTTATATGATGAATGGATGAATGAATATTTTTGTTAGATCTGTTATCTGGTAGATCAATTAGATTGCATACATAAAATTAACAGATGAATGAATCTTAAGCATGATAGAGAGAACAACAATATGAAGGCTTAAGGAGAGGAAGTACAATCGTAGATCCCCACTTTGTCCTAGGCTGCAATCACATGAGCTATGTTGTCACCCATATAACTATCTCAGGTGAGACTGCGCAATGCATTTTGTGCGTTGTGTTGCCTTCTTGTTTACTAGGAGAGTCAATAGTTTTAGAGGGTTTTGTTGGAAACCAATTTAGATCTGAACCTAGGTCATCCAAGAAGTAGATAGAGAGAATAATAACCAAAAAAAAAATTCCCTTGGGGGGTGTGTCCCCAGGGGAAGGTGTGCTAAACCATGGGATATTAAACCTTCCAAAAAAATTGTTCCTCCCATATTGACTAGGACAATTCCAAACCCACTAGGTATATCCCACTCAAGAAGAAAATTGGAACTTGATATGACCAAGATTCTAATAGGAGTGGTGGCGGTGGAAGGAATTCCACTCCCCATGATGAAACCAAGTATTTCCCCCCAACTAGAAGTAGATCCAAACATGGGAATCAAAATATATGGGATGGGTGTACGCATGTTAGGGATATTGACGAAAGGAAATGTAGGCATGGATGACATCCCCCAAATGGAGACACATAATGACATGGGAAGAGATGTGATATGTCCAATGGGGATAATGGACGATAAGGAAATTATTGGTGTTCCTCTTGTAATGATTTTCGATGGGCTAGATGGTTCAACTACACTAAACGAAACACTCAAACTTGACATGACGTAAGGTGCATTGAACAAGGAAAATGACTCGCTGAAAATTTCCCTTACTTGGACAATTAGAGGTGCTTCAGGACCAATAAGAGGAGGGTTGAAATTAGGTGTAGGACTCTCGTCAACCACTTCAACTTAAAAGGCCAAAATATCTTTAGAATGTTTGTCCAACTCTTCAAATTATTTGTCCCCTATCTCACACTACTTAAGAGGTGGTTGTACCTCGATGATGGGCTCAATTCCTCATATCCTACAGGACCAATGACGCGGTTGTTCAGCCACAGTGAATAGAATGTGTCAAAATTTTAAAAACAATCAAACTAAGGAAGACTAAGACTCGTAATCAAAGAGAACACCCATAAAAAATCTAGGAAACAACAAGCAAACCAATGGCTCAAGGGGCCTCCTTAAAACCAACGCTATGGGGGAGATGAAGTCCCCACAAGATTGGATATCAAAGGTGTGAGGTGTAGTTATGGTAATATCCATGAAATAGCCATGATTGGTGTAAGTACCCTTTATTAATGTGGGAACCCTCCGGCGGATATGGGACCATGATTGAACATTTGCCCCATGTACTATAGGTACGTCCCACATGTAGTCACCTATGTAGCTACCAAGGAGTAGTCATTAAGGTTACCACTTCACAATAAATGAGTGAGTGAATAGTCATAGGTTCTACCACATGTAAGGTTAGGGTAATTAATCTCAAAGCTTCAAAATAATTACCTTGCAGAGAGGTGTGAGCACTGATGAAACCCCCATATATGTAGTAGTCGAAGCAATATCACAAACACCAAGACAAGTAGATAGGAGTAATCACCCTTCTTTCCCTGATTCGACCTCAATATTAACTCTTATGTGAGAGAAGGATACCGACAGACTAATCGTGAAAATGGATTTATACTCTCTTTAATGAATCTAGGTTTTATTTCATGGCCTTGGAGAGTTCACTCTCCAATCCTATTCCAATGCCCTAAACCTAGATAATGTTGGTTTTCTAGAAAGAAAAAGAGTCTAGTAGATTTTATATTACAATTTTTTTTATTATATTTTTTGTTAAGTCAAGGGAAATGATTGAACCTTTTAGTGATGTTATGACTCTTGACCAACTAAAGTAATGCAAATATTCCAATGCAAATTTATCAATTCGATGAATTCTAGCTATGGGAGGAAAAGAGGCCTTTTCCTTTTCAAGTTTTTCAAAACAAATTCAAAATCTCAAAGAAACCATGAAATACAAGCCAATAACTCAACAATATCTCTAAACCAAACACAATAATGCTCCCTTTTTACTAATCCTCAAAATATTTAAGCAAGAAAGTTTTTTTTTTGTTTTTCAATTAAAATGAAAAGGGTTTCTTAATCATAATCAAGAAAAGAAATATGTGAACTGAAAAATCAACAATCAACAAGTAAGGCCTATAGGAAATTAGTAGTGATGCACCAAAGCACACTCCAATGTGTCTAATGGAATCACAAAACAAAACTCACAAGGAAAATGGATATAGAAATTTAAAATTAATTGCAAAAGGAAACTCAACCCAGATGCAACCAAACAAGAAACACTACCAGATCTGAATAGATATATTGGGTACATTGTTGATTTTTAACCCTTAACTGAGCACCCAATAGATAATTCCAAGTAAATCACTTATTGAATTAAATCACAACTGAGTAATCAAATAAACTTGCAATGAAATCATAAATAAGGAAACCAAAATCTCGCATACAAGACACAAATATTTTTGGGTAGAAACCCCTGAAAAAAACCCTAGAGGGAAAACCGATACTCAGATGATTTTATGATGGTAAAATCACAGCTCTCGTAACATGGATAATGGCCCACTAGGAGAAACACAACCACAGACAAACCTCACAAAGTCTTTTTTGTCTATGACCCAAATTTGGAATGCTTTTCGAGGTGTTCATGCCTTCCCTTTGTCACACCCACATATACATGTGTATCTCCACTACCACCCATGTACATGTACTAAAATACTATATGAAAAATTTAATATGATGCTACACTTTCCTTTGGATTCTATCAGCTAAAACCACCCACGACTACCTCTGCTCTTTGTTCTCCTTGTGCTATATGATCTCTATATGTAATTCCTTCTCCACCATCCAAGATCTTGAATCATAGTCCTTTGTGATCCAACCCTCTTTGTATCAACACTTGGATGAAATATCTTCACCCAATCAATGTGATCTCCTCACTCTTGTTTAAGAAAAATTCATTCTTCACTTTTACACTCTTAGCCGACTCCACACTAGCAAAAGTCCTTCTTTGCTTCTCTGTGTAAAAGTCCCACTTTGGTCTCTCACCAAAAGTCTAACCTTGGTATCTCACCAAAACATCTCTTCTCCTTTACCCTAGCCTTGATTTTATAAGATTGAGTTATAAACTAATCCTAATATCCAAAGTGATTAATGGATGATATTACTTCTCACCTCACTTGATATTAATGGGTATTATTTACATGCTACTTACTTTTAGCATTTTCCTTAAATAACACTCAACTCACTAATAAAATTACTTTAATTTAATAATTACATTAACTAAATTAAAGTCTCACACTTAGAATTATTTTGATGACTTCCACATGCTAGACACATACCAATGTGGAAGTACATGTTTGATGATACATGCATCACCACCCCCTCTTAGCAAGGAAGGTACTTCTCCCACCTAGACTTGGATCTATCTTCGCTACCATATTTTCTATAATGTCTTCTCTTTAATCCACCTGATTGGATGCTCCCACTGACATCAAATCTATCCCTTCCATATCGCTTGAACCTGTATTCAAATATTTCCCTCTTATCATGCTCCTAGAAGCCTCCCACTCCTAATCATATTTCTTGTTCAACTCATACCATGAATTCTCCTTGAAATACTTGGAAGGCTTTGCCTTCCCACCTGAACCTAAAGGATGAATCCCTCTAAGCATCTCAAAATTTGGAGCTACCTACTCCTTATTCTCTGTCACTCTATATCTTTCCACTACTCACATAGGATGGCCCTTTATCCTATACAAGTTTCTCTCTCTAACTCCTAGAACAACTACTATGTTTGAGCTAGATCCTTTGGTCTTGATTAACACCTTTCCAACTTGGAACACTACGCCAAATACCTTCTTATCAATCATTGATATTGAGAGAACACTCCTCCTAAGTTTTGGCACCCATAGCACATCCATCACTCTCAACACGCCTTCTAAATCGATCTGGAATTACATTGTTCTAGATCCTCTTACTGCATGCTTGGTCCTCATACCAAGTTCCACATGCACATTTGAGTCATAATCTATGAAGATATTGAAAAAATATTTTTCTACTATCATATGACATGTGTCTCCACTATCTATCAACCATGTGCCAACTGATATGGTGCTCAAGGAATTATGAGAAACAAGTAAGAACTCCATCTGTTCAAAATTATTTCAAAAATCATCCATTTGAGTCTTTGTCGACATAGCTACATCTGGTTGTGTTTTCTTTCCTCCCTTATTCCTATTCGGACATTGACCTACATAATGCCAAAAATTGTGACATGCAAAGCACTTGAATTTTCTCATGTCCTTCTTCTTGCCATCTTGAGGGGTAGAATATCCACTAAAAATCATCTTGAACTTTCCCTTCTTTTCCTAAATGGAAAGAGAAAGATTCTCATCATTCTTGTGTTGACCTCCATTAAAATATTCATCTTGAATTTATTCTATAATGAAATCATACCACAAACTTGACCAATCAGGGAGTATTTCTTGTGCCACAATTCCTTTGATGAACAATGTTCACTCCTTCTTGAATCCTCTTAGCACCATCCTCACCAACTCAAAATCAACCACTATCTCCCCAACTGTATCCATTTCATATCAAACCTATCAGAGATGGGTGAGATATCTTATCACCGTGTTTGACCCTGTCATATTTTTGTCTCTAAGCTTCTCCCTCGACACCATTTTGTGATTCAAATTATTACTATGAAACAACTCTTAAAATCCTCCCACATATCCCTGGATGTTGTCTTTCCTAATAAATGAGGGATCAAATGATTCTTAATTCCATCTAGAATGATGCACCTGTCTTTCACATCATTTTTATTATGGATTACTAGATCTATCACATTTGTTGGAGGATTTATCTGATTATTAGCAAATTCCCAGATCCTGTTCTCCATCACAGCAATATGATTCTCTCCTTACAAGGACTGTAGTTGGATACTCCATCCAACCTATCCTCAAATTGCAATCTATTTTCCATCTCCAATATATGATCTAATAAACCTCTACTAAAACTGTGCTTGTAATTTCTTATATGGCCCTGTATGTGTGTGTCACTACTGTAGCCCATGTAATTACATGCCTTCCCTTACCAATGCCCACATATCTATGCACTTGTGATTAATGCACACCATGTATACATTATTGTATCCAAAGGGGACCACATATGCACATGTATGTTACTTCTGTGAGTTT
>JZKD02S1668856.1:20185-32494 GCA_000966675.3 Picea glauca
CCTTATTTTCATCCACCCTTCTCCTTTTTCTCATCTACTAGAGAAATTGGTGATAAGCTCAAAGTCGGTGAATGAATTGAATCTTGGAGGGCATGTCTCCAACCTTTGATGATCATTCTGGAGTTAAGCCACTAGATGTCAAGATGGGGGCATACCGAGCTTATTCTTTGTTCTTTCTCGTTCTCATAAATACATGAGAATACATCCAGGTAAACTTTTATCTCTTTTTCGGACCTGTATGGATACATGAAAAAGGAACCCCCTGGAGTCTCCTTTAATATCTTTTTTAGACTCTCTAAACATGAAAATATTGTTGAGTGATCTTGCTTCCTTTCCCACTCATTAAAAGGTTTGAAAGGGCATCTTTTGAGTGATAATTTATCTCTTTTTTTTCCTCGCGAGACTAACATTACGAAAAAGGACAACCTTGGAGTCATCTTTAAGTTCTTTTCAGACTCTCTAAACATGAAAATATTGTCGAGCGACCTTGTTCTCTTCACGCTCGTTAAAGTATTTGAAGAAAACATATGTTGAGTGATAGTTTATCTCTTTTTTGGTCTCATCGGACTACTTTACGAAAAAGGAACTAAGAGAGTTTTCTTTTAAGTGTTTTTCCAGACTCTATAATCATGAAAAACCTTTGAGTTTTCTATATTTGGACTCATTAAAACAAACATCGACAGGCCCATATGGGATCAAACCCTTAATTCTTCCAGTTCATTAAACAAAGGAAGAGGGACTTACCGAAGGTGAGTTATATCAAGCATGTGTTACCCTCCTCGAGCTCATTAAATTAAAAAGAGGTACTTGTCTATCTGGATGGGGGAAAAAATTGAAGGAAGCAAGCCAAGTCGTTTTTTAGAACATTACCAATAACTCTTAGAGTTTCCCTTGAACACGACACTTTGTCTTTGCACACATCTTAATATGTTGAACCTCTACACTGAACCAATCCCCTAAGTTTTTCTTACTCCTTTGGATCACCCAACGAAAGTCACAGTATCCATTGCATCATCGTGTTTTGGTCCATGTCATGTTTCTGTTGTTGTGCCTCAGTGTTCAAGGGAAGTATCCACCTCAAGAGTCAGCCATCACAAATATCTTGTCTCAATACATGTGTCAGTCCATGTTCATTTGATCTACCAATTACATCTCTGTGTCTGTTTCATGTCGTTGATGGGGGATACATCAAGGCCCTCCTTTGACGATTCTATTCCTATCGACTTCAACACATTATCCAGGGACTAGACTTAGAAACCAGTTAGTACTTTGGGACCCGCATGCCTCAATGGAAGGCCTCCTCACATTCGATGATGGGTTTACATCATTGACCTCTGATCAGATGATTCCACGGATGTTCGACTTCATCTCATCCATTCACATTCGTTGGAATGTACTAGAAGTACCTTGGGAATCATTAACGTCAATGGTGATCTCCCTCGCACTTGTTAATGGTTTACATCATGGACCGGTAATCAAGTGGTTTCTGCCATGTTCGACTTCAGGACATCTATTCACATGGTTAGATTCGTACTACATCGGGATCAGTAAGAAGACCCTGGGTTGAGTGATCACTCTGATATGTACTTTGCCCAGGTTGCGATGGAGTTTCTCTTGAACAATGACACATATATTGTCACGTAGATCCACTTTGTATTGGTCGTGGCTATGTCTTGTCATCTCATAGATCCACTGTGTATTCTTCATGGCTACGATCAGTTCAGGTCATGGGAGTATAGGTCCACAGTGTATTTTCAGTGTCTATACCTTTTATCAATATAATTATGGATCCACAGTGTATTTATGGTGGCCATACCTTGAAAGTCTCTATCACTCAAGCATAGGTATGCCTGCCTTGGGTTTGAAGCATGTCTTAATATTTGTTTGATGGTTGTGTGCATCTTCTGTCAAGTTATCTGAGCTTGCACCCTTGCTTGAAAGTTTTCAAAGTATTTCAGTTATCAGTTCTCATCTTCTAACTTCACACTTTGGGGGGCAATCTATTACACCTCAAAATTACTCACTTCGCAAGTGTCGCAAGTGTCATCATTAGTGTCGCATCTTGACCGCAAGTGTATAAGTGTTGCTGACATCATATTGCCTTCTTGCCTATGTCATGCTTCCAACAACATGACAGGGACACTTAGCACACCTCAAAGATTAGTTGTGAAGAGGAGGAATCAGTCTACTAGAAATACAAGTCTCTTGATATTGGAAGAACCACTAAAAATTGAGTTTCAAAGAGGAGCGCTCCCCTATACACTATCAGGGGGCACTATAACACTCTGTCCACCCTTTTGGATCTTATACTACCAATATTTTCCTTTTAATGGTTTGGTCATAAGTTGTGTTATCACATAGAATTGCAAGGGTAAAAAATCTTTTCAGTTTTTTATTTTGAGTCATAGGTTTTCATTAAGTTTTTGGTTTTATGTCCCTTTTCTATAGTCATTTTTCAATTTTTGATGTAAATAAACTAAGGTTATTTTTGGATTTGGTCTAAGATTCATTGGGTTATTCCTTGCTATCATAAAAATTCATATAAAGCCTTCATGAATCACATCTTTCAAATTATCCATCATCACCATGACATGTCACCTCCTCCATGCTATATGAAGACCCCTCCTTTGTCACATTTACCCGTTTAGACGTCAAATCAATGTTAATCTATACACTGCCAACTCACTAGGATATTTCACAATGCATTCAAAGGTACACCATGCATTCATTGCCATAACTTCATTTATGGATCATGTCAATGAAGATCTCCTTGTTTTCAGAGCCGATATTTTAAACCAATGTCTAGGGATTATGTCATAAAGGCTTCTAACTGTTTTCTCCAAGTGTACAAATCATTTTTTATCTTGGCACTACAAACTAGCTAAAGAAGACAAGTTGGAGGTTGGAATAGTTGCATAAACCATTGTGAAAATTCAAATAAACTAGCATCAAATTCAGGGTGACCAGGTACTCCATGAGATTTTTCACCTTATTTGAAGGTCAGGAAAGGGCTTGTTAGTTTTTTTTCCTTTTGGGTGCTACGAACTAATGACAAGCACTGTGAACTGTCTCATTTACCTACTGACAAGTTTCAAAACCCATTTTATGTACTTTGAACCTTGGTCATTAAGCCATAATTATCCCTGGGTTTAGGCCACCTTTCCTACTAATACATTTCTCTTTATTTGCTCATCTTTCCCAAGCATTGAAAAACCCTTGTCCTGGCTCTATGAACTCTATGTAGAAAACCCAGTGTTGGGAACCCTCTGTTCCAATACCTTTTACAAAAACTATCTTCTGCAAGCTCAACCAACTTAATTACACTCCTATCTAGTTTTCACTGTAAAATTAGTCACCTCTGGAAGCCAACCCGAGTTTTTCAAAAGAGTAGTGATGTTATGAACAAATATGAGGTTGATAAAACTTGTTTTGCAAATATCTGTACCGATATCCCTTCATGATAATTTTTAGTATTCTTTCCCCTTGTCTTCATGATTGAAAAATAACTTGTCGTATTCCTCGAGGTCAAATGAGCTGAGAAGTGAATTTTTTTTACATAGAACTAGCCTATTGGGAAAGTCTTGCCATTAAAACCCTAATCCTTTGTTTTCCTTGTTTCACCTCTAGCAATCATTAAATCTTGTTGTAAGGTATTCTTCAAACAACATTAATGGATAGTCCACAACAAAGGAAGGATCACAAAGGAGGGGGAATAGTGAGAACATAGCCCTACGATATGCAATGTTTTGATTCTGAACCCTTGATCAGGGAAGTTTTCCAAAGAGTAGGTTGCATTAATTTTTTTTCCAGAAAATGGAGAGAGGGCACCCAAAGGTGGATAGGGGGTTTACACTTAAATTCGATGGGACAAAAACTAAGGTTAGGAGATTTGAATTTGAGGTGTCTGAATGATCCATCTCAACAGAAACTGCGATACCTAACACTGGTGAGAGATGGTTCAAGGCCACGACCCTAAATTTTGATTTCTTTAAGGAATTCCTCAAACCAGAATACCAGGGGGACAATTTTGTCAAAGGGAGTGCCCAAAAATCATATGCTAGAGGGATTTAATAAAATGTTGAAGGTGATTCAAAGATATTTCACATGTGAAGGGAGATTTAACATGGTATATCAATACCATATAAGGATACTACTACAATTCACAGGTAAAGATGCCATGAATCTCCCTTTCTACCTGTTTAAAAGTATTGGAAAAATGTCTGACACGGTCCAAGCTAAATAAAAAAAAATTGATACAAGTGTCTTCCATTCATTCCTTATAAATATGTTGGTGATGGAGGAATTGATAAATACAAACATTGATTGGGAAGCATTCATTCATTACTTATTCGTACTTCTAGCTAAATGTTTCTCCCACTCCACAGTCTAAAATGAAAATTCGTCTGCATATTGACAAGACTGTATATTCAGAAATTAAAAAGGAAAGAAAGAGGAATAAGACTACTAGAGATGATAAAGAAAAAAATAATAATGAAGGAGGAGGACCTTCATAGTATTCATAGAGAGAAGCTCCACCTATTCTAGATCCCAATCCAGTATAGGTTCCTTCAACTAAACCCACGGGTTTGAAAGGAAGGAAGTTGGTGTTTCCTTCACCCAACGCAGCTGACAAGGTCAAATATAGGAGGCCTCTTACCAGAGAAACAAATAAGAAAGAGATACTTGTGAAGGATTATTCAGTAGGAATTTTGGCATTGAGGAAAGGTAAATCCATAGTTTTTGAAAAACCCATTAAAATAATTGACATCGCTACTCCTCAAGAAGAGATAAATCCTACTTTTAAGAGGCTCAAAAGACAGCTTAAAGAGGCAAGGGATGAAGTTGATGAAATTAAGAAGGGGGAGTTAGTTGAAAAAAGGAAGCTCAAGGGACTCATGGACATGTATAATGAAACTATTGACACTGCCAAATTTATAGACAAAAGGTTTCGACCCCTCCACAAGAAGCTCAGAAACCTAGATAGACAAAAAAAAGCTCACTGGGAACAAATCAGAGAGCTGAAGATAGAACTTCATCCTTTAAAAGAAGAGTTATCTAAGACAAATCTATATATGTTGGATAAATTTTCAACTGGGAGGAGCTCCAGAGTTAGGAAATGAAGAATTTGAACACCTTAACTCATATCAATTTTGACAGTTTCATGTTTTGTGTATTTTGCAATTTTGAGGATGGTCATGCTTGGTAAATCATGTTCAACTACTGGGGTGTTATATTCTTAGTCATATATAATGATAATATGTTATTACAATACTTGTTGGCACTAGAGATAGTTTTTGGGATTTTTTTGGTTTTATTAAATGCAATAAGTTGCTACAGTAAAGTTTGCAGTGCCTGGTGCTGTGAACTAGCTGATGCAAACATGTGTTGCAAACTCTTGTTCTAGAATTTTTGAAGAAATAAGTAGTTTCAAAATGGTTAGATGAATGCATGAAAGTTATCTAAGGAATATGTGCTTAAAGGGACACTTCATTGGCCATAAAGAAAATGTTAAGGGCATTCCCAACATTAGCCTAGATTTTAGTATTTTGTTATTTTATGTTGAACGACTATAGTCATGCCACCTTCAGGAATAGGATCCTATGCAGGAGTGGTTACTCGGATTGTAAAGATTTCATTGAAAGTATATACTATAATATAGGCATATTAAGATTGAGAAAGGTTTGAATGGTTGATATGAGACTCATATTTTGATGTTGTGGATGTAACAGAAACATCTCAGATTTTATGTACTAGACCTGAGACTTTTTGGCTAATAGAAATCAGTCTTTTCCCTATCATCTTGTTTTTTTCTTACTTTCATTTGTAGTATTTTGAAGGTTTCAATTGATCTAATTGTATATGTATCGCAATGAATGATTTGTTGTGATGTTGTTTATGATTTTTATCAGAGTTTCCCTTTTGATTAAAGAAATTGTTTCAGCAGGTTTTCTTCATATACCTACCAGTATTACCTAATGTGAATGGTAGATCTATTTCACCTTTCTTACTGAAGTCTTCCACCTATCCATCTTATTCTTTAAACCCTGATATAAGTTACTCAAAATCTCATTTTTTGGTGCATTTTATCTAGAAATTGTTGTGATTGACATTGTTTTATTGAGTTTTTATCCATTCACCACCTTATCATAAAAAATTATCTTTAAACTTACTTATGGGTGTTGATATTACACTTTAGTAGTCAAATTGTGACTTTCGTTGCTAAAAATTTGAATGAAAGGTCATTGTGACCACCAAAAATTCAACACAAGATCTCTCTACACAACAAAAGCAAGTGGAAAAGGTTGTAGAGAAATATAATGACATCTTTGACTCACCTATAGGGGTGCCTCTACACTATTAGGTAAGACACACCATTGAATTGATACCTGGTTCTCCCTTAACCAATGGTCCAATATACATATTATCCCTTCTTAAGAATGAGGAAATAAATCATCAAATCCATGATCTCATTTGAAAGGGCCACATTTGATCGATATCCTCGCCTTGTGGGAGCCCAATTTTGTTGGTACATAAGAGGGATGGTGCATGGCTACTCTATATTGAATATAGATCCTTGAAAAAAATCATTGCCAAGAACCGATACACAATCCCCCATATTGATGATCTTCTTGATCAACTTAAGGGTTTCAAGTTCTTTAGTAATATTGATATGAAGTCATGTTACTACAAGGTTTTGATAGAACAAGAAATTTTATGGAAGAAAACCTTCAAATATAAATAAATCCTTTTTGAGTGGTTGTTCATACCCTTTTTCTT
This sequence comes from Picea glauca, assembly GCA_000966675.3. Lineage (NCBI taxonomy): Eukaryota > Viridiplantae > Streptophyta > Pinopsida > Pinales > Pinaceae > Picea > Picea glauca. Next base: position 26,963 of record JZKD02S1668856.1, read on the forward strand.
GACTAATGATCAAAATTATATTCGTGAGGATGATGGATTGCATATTATAACTATTAAAAAACTATTTTTTGGTCGTATAATGGGATTAAATTCTCACCGTCAGTTGGAACTGATAAGAACATTTGCAGCACATTCAACAGGTCTTGAGCACTCTGCAACAACATAATTTATACACCAATCTCGATAAAAGATAATTTTACATGTAGAGAATTCAATACTTAGGATACATCATGGATGAACATGGGGTGCATGTAGACCCAACCAAGATCCAAGTCATTCATGATTGGCTAGCCCCGATGAATCTGACAGAGATATGTTGATTCTTGGGCCTTGCTAAGTTCTACTGTAGGGATTCTCTCATATCACTTGGCCCATCAATCAAGTGAACAATGGTGGAGCTAAAGCCAAGTTTTCCTAGTATGATTCAAAAAAGAAATCATTCTAGGATATGAATCATATCCTCTACTCTGTACCAGTCCTCATGTTGCCAGACTTACAATAACCATTTGAGATTGAGACATAAGCCTCTAACTATGCTATCAGTGTATTCCTCACTCAACAAGGACATCCTGTGGCCTATCAAAGTGAGATGCTATCCGATGTTGTTCACATATATCCCACCTATGAAAAGGAGATGTACTTCATTATGCAGGCATGCTGACAGTGGAATCATTTTATTATGGGAAAGTAAATGATCATACACACTAATAAAAAGCCTTTGAAATTCATGAAGACACAAGGAAAGTTGTAGAATGATCGTCATAAGAAGTGCTCCACATACCTACAACAATTCCACTTGAACATTAAGTAAAAGAAGGGAATTTCCAACCATGTTTTAGTTTTCCTCGGCTAGCCCTTGGCTATGGCACTAAACATAGTTCTTAAATCTTGTGGGAATGATATGTCTAAGTGGCCACAATTATGCAACAATGACTCTAAATTTGTTTCTACTTATCAGAAACTAAGTGTAGGAATACAAGTCTTGGAATTTCACCTCCAGAATGCTCTCTTGTGATATTTGGGCCATATTTTTGTTCCTTCAAGTGAGCGTGCAAAGATAATTTGGGAGGCACATTGAATTGGGTGGAAGGGCACTTCAGTGTGGATAAGACAATATAACTACTTCAAAATTATTTCTAATGGACAAAGCTTTGAAAATATGTTATCTTGTATATCAGGTCATGCACTACTTGTCCCATTGTTAAACCATCCATCAAGAAGCAAGGGCTATAAACTCCTCTCCATATACCTCCACCAAGCATGGTTATGATTGTGTCTTTATGGTCATCGATTGGTTCTCTAAAATGGCCATTTTGGCACCATATAAAAATAGTATCTTATCCAAGGCCATTGCTAGGATATTCTTTGAGCATTTTTTGGTCCATTTTGGGCTACCATGAACCACTATTTAAGATAGGGACAACATGTTCTTTTGTACCTTCTGGTCCAACCTATGGTCTCTAATGGAGACCAAATTGACAAAATTGATTTCCTTTCACCCCCAAACAAATGGGAAAATGGAAGTGGTCAATAGGATGATTGTGCATATCCTGCACATGAATGACTCTAAGCATCTAGGTACATGGGATGATAGAATTCCATATGTTCAACATATCTATAATATATCCTTCCACAATTCTATTGACCACAACCCTCTTCAAGTGTGCTTGGGTTCCCATCCATTGGCCCCATTGATGTAGTTCTTTCCATTCCATATTCATCGATAGATTCCTCCCACACTCAAAATGATGTAGATAGAGAAATGTGTTTTTTGAATGGATCCAACAACTCCAACAATAGGTTCATGATATATTTTAGAAGGCTAATTCCAAGTAGTAGCAGTGACATGACCAACAACGAGTTCCACAGAAGTTTCATGTTGGTGACAATGTCTTGTTGAATTTGTAGAAATATCACCTCAAGGGCCACCACAAGAAGCTTATACCACTTCGAGATGGGCCATTGCCATCACAAAGGCTATGGGTGAGAATTATTTTGAATTGAGTATTCCTCCTTTCCTTGGTTTGCACCTAGTATTTAATGTGGAGTTGCTTCGACCATATTTCCCACCCTTACTGGACACCTTCGAGGTGGATAAGAAATTAGCTCCTACATAAATCAATCTTTAATGCCTTGAGAAAGATATAGTGTATTGGATCATGGACACCACGATCAGGGGTACCCACCATCAAAACATCCAACTCTATCAAGTTGTCAATGCAGGACAACTTCTTCAACAAGGAAGATGGCTCACCAATATTCAAATTCAAAAAAACTTTCCCCATAGACTAGAAGAACTTGATACAATGGGGACCCTTTCTTCCTAAGGGTGGAGGACTAGTATAGGTGGATATCGATGGCCACCCACATATTCTATTAAATCAACAAAATTCTCCATCTTATCGGTTTTGTTATAATTTTCTGGGATTTTCTAGGTCCTAAAATTTTGGGGCTGTTTTGAAGCCCTAAATGATGTTTAATGTAAAGGTTCAAGGGCTTGGGTTTACCTTTGGAAAACCTAGGCCATGCTGTAATATTTTGGTCCTTAATTATATATTTTCAATGAGATAAAATGCATTCTAAATGGAGATTTTATGTGAAAGTTGCACCCCTAGAAAGTTGATGTAGAAACTCATGCCCAATATATACCTTGTGGTGTTTCAAAAACACCTTTTGGTGCTTCACCTCCTAGGGTTAGGGTTTTGTACCTTTAGGTTTATTTATTTATGTCAAAAGGACATCCTTTCAACCTATTATATTATATTTTTGTGAATGAGCATAGTTGACATCTCTCTCTCTCTCTCTCTCTCTCTCTCTCTCTCTCTCTCTCTCTCTCTCTCTCTCTCTCTCTCCTCAAAGATAAGATACCACCATTCTAGCTAGTTTGTGTTCTACACTATTACGCTATTTTATTCATTAATAGAAGTTGGGTTTTCATTGTGCCTGTGTTCTCTCTGCTATATTCATGTGTGCATTTCATTTCATTCCACATAAAATTTGTATTAGTGATGGAATGAACAATCTTGGCAAGTCCTTCTATAAACCTCCTGTAGTATCCAACTAATCCCACAAAAGATCTAACTTATGAAACATTGTTTGGTGTTGTCCATCCTTTAATGGCTTCAATATTCTTTGGATGCATTGATATGCCTTCCTCTGAAATGATGTTCCTCAAATAATTGATTTTATCTTGGTAAAAAGATCACTTTATCATATTGACATACAATTAATTCTCCCTTAGCACTTGTAGTTTCAATATAAAGTGTTTTTCATGTTCTTCCTCTGACTTGGAATAGTAGGTATGTAATCCAAGAACACAATTACAATATTATCAAAATAGTTTTTCAATATTCCATTCATTAAGAACATAAAGATAGTTGATGCATTGGTCAGTCCAATGGCACCAATACGAATTCATAATTCCCATACTTGGTTCTAAAATCTATCTTACTGATGTATTATTCTTTGATTCTCACCCGGTGATATCCTGATCTTAGGTCTATTTTTGAAAAAATATTTTCTCCTCTTAACTGATCAAAGAGCTAATCAATTTTGGGTAGAGGGTTTTTATTCTTCACAATGACTTTATTCAACTATCTAAAGTCAATACTTAGCCTCAATGTTCCATCCATCAATGTGATTGACTTTCTTAATCTAGTCCCACCACACATAATATTTTCCATCCAAATGGTAGATGAAACAATTGGATTCTAGGTTAGATGATTAACTATGAAACTAAAAATATTTCCTGATTCCAAGCAACCAATTCTCAACATCGTCTCCCCTTTTTCTTTCACCATCAAAGGTTTGTGGATTAAGTCTCCTAATATCTCCTTTCGAGATATCCAATTCATATCTTATTATATGATTCCTAATAGGCCGAGACACTTCTGGGCTACTCCTTGAATATTCAGATGCATAAAACCTCCAAGATGAATGAGTAGGGGAGTAGTGATGTCTTTGATATCTACTAGCACTTATTGAATGAATATATCCTTTGTAGTTATCCCTCCTTGCATGAGGTCTACCTTCTTCCTCGTATCTTGATCCTGATTCATTCTCCATTTGTCTTGCAATTGGTTTAGGCTTTTCAACAACTAAGTATTTATTTGATTTTGTTCCTCCCAGGATCTTACTATCTTCTCATTATCATATCTATAACTTTTTACTTCCACTCTTAAAATTTTCATAGTCTCTACCAATTTTGTTGGCTCCACTCTGCTCCTATGTCCATTAGATTTTGTCTCTTCATTACCTAAATTGATATTTATGCCTTTGGCTTATCTTTCATGGTTATAGGATCTTTTTGCATCCTCCGTGTCTCTAATTTGCAATCATGTCTTGATCTATATTATGCTGACAAAAAAATAAAGACAGAGATATAACAAGGAAACGCATAGAGATATTGAAAGAAACATAGTAATATAGTTAAATTCATATTCTATTAATGAATGGAATACAAAAGACTGTAAAATGGAAATCACACAAACTAGCTAGAATGGTGGTAGCTTATCCCTAAATAAAGAGGTGTGTCAGTTACGCTCATTCAGAAGAGGATGATAAAAAAGAGGGAGAAAATACATTTTAACATAAAACATCAATGATAAAACCATAAATATACAAAACCATAACCCTGGAAGATGAAATGCCAAAAGGTTTTTGGGCCCCGATGTGGATAGTTGATACATCAACTTTCCCGGGGCACAAATTTTGCATACAATCTCCATTTGGGGCACTCAATAGCCTATCAAAAAGGTATAGACAAGAAGTACACATTATGAATGGTACAATAGTTTCCTTTGGCTACATACTAGGCATTTTCACACCAAAAAAACATCATTTAGGGCCTCGAAACAACACCAAAAGTTTGAAACTCGAAAAATCTGTAGAAAAACTTCCAAGATGTGGAACCATTCAGAATTAGTGGAACATGTGGGTGGCCACTAATATCCACCTATAAAGTAATCCCCCCTTAGGAATTAATGTTCCCCATTTCATCAATTTCCTCCATCAGATGGGAAATATTCTGTTGAATTTGACTCCTAGTTAGCCACTTTCCCTAGTGAATAAGCTAGCCTACTTTGATGACCCGATAGATTTGGATGTTATGTTTATGGGTGACCTTCATATTGGTGTCCATTATCCAATCAGTTGTCATCTTCTCAATCCATTCAATATTGAGTTATATAGGGGTCATGTGCTCAACCACATCCGAAGTGTCCAAGAGAGGTGGAAAATATGGTCAAAGTAGTTCCACATTAAATATGGGGTGCAAGCCAAGGAAAGAGAGAATACTTAATTCAAAATGATTCTTACCCATAGCCTTGGTGATGGTGTGAAGTTCATATCGAAGTGGTAAGAGCTTCTAGAGGGGTCCTATGAGGTTCTTTTTCTACAAATGCAGACATATATTATCTCTCACCTGAAACTTATGTGGTACCCAATACTTCTCATGGCGCTACTTGTATTGGTCATTGAATTTATGAAAAATATCATGAACTTGTTGTTGGATGATAAGCCCTAATATTGTCT
>JZKD02S1668856.1:36981-72739 GCA_000966675.3 Picea glauca
CTCCTAGTCTCCTATATATACCAAGGAGACATTTTCATTTGGAATCATATTGGAATTGTACATTTATGTGGGCATAAGGAGGTTTCCCCCTCAAAGAGGCTTATTATATGAATTTATCTCTTTTTCAAGACATTGAGTACTTATTCTGAGGTTTTTCTATGCTATATTGATATTTGGTTCTTAACATTGGATGTGATACATCCATTAAAAAAATTTCGCTGTTCAATTAGCCTCAATATGATCATGGGAGGACTCTTCCTGTCCATCTACAATGGGAAGAGCTATGCCAATGGGGGTTAATGGATGGAATCCCAAGAACACATGAAAAGGGATATGGCCAATAGAGCTGTGGAGGGATCTATTGTATCTATGTTGAACATAAGGATCTCAACCCATGTGTGTGGATGTTTGGAATTGTACATCCTTAGGATATGAATAATCATCCTATTGACTACATTTGCTTGTCCATAAATTTGTGGGTGGAATGAAGTCCATTTTTTCATCTTAGTGTCCATCATCGACCATAGGATGGACCAAAAAGTACTTAGGAACATGTTGTATCAATTTGAAATAATGGTCAGTGGGAGCCCAAAATGAACCCAAACATACTCAAAGAAGGAGTGGCCTTGATTGTGATACTCTTCTTGTAGGGTGTCAAAACTACCATATTAGATAATTGATCAACAATCTGAAGACAATGTCATTACCATGCTTGGTTGAAGGTAGATTGGACATGTAATCCATGGATATGGACTCCCAAGGTGATCCAAATTTTATGAGCTGAATGAAATGAATGTAGATTATTATTCTTAACACAGAAAAACAAGAATATCAGAGATAAAATAACAAAGATACAATAAAATTGGTTTCTATTCAATAAGAAAAATGTGATAAAACAATAAAATGCAACGTAAAACAATCTTGATAGAATGGTGGTGGATTATCTTTGAGAAGAGATGTGACAGCTGCACTCATTCACAAGAATATGGTTACAATGAGGCTCTCCAAGAATTTTTACAATAAACATGAATGAAAAAACCCTAGACATCCAAAAACCTAACCCTAGGAGATGAAGCGCCAAAAGTCATGTGGGCCCCATTGGGGTAAGTTAGTACATCAACTGAATGGGGTCATAACGTTTTCATACGATCTCCATTTTAGGCACATGATATCCCATTGGAAAGGTATGTATGAGGAATACACATGTTTCCATCAGACTCTAACTTCGTCTATAATCTAATTGTGGTGATCCCTAAAAGTGTTGTTTAGGGCTTCAAAATGACCCCGAAAATTGAGGACTCGAAAACTAGAAAAAAACTACCAAAGTGAGCCAGTTGGAATAGGTGGGAGGTAAACGAAATCCATATAGATCAATCCTCCCCCATTAGGAATAAATAATCTCCATTTCATTGAGTTCCCCCATCAGATGAGGAAATTTATGTTGAATTTGGCCCTGGGTGAGCCACTTACCTTGGTGCAGGAGCTGACCTACTTTGACAACTCGATAAAGATGGATCCTTTGCTGGTGAGTTCCCTTGACTTGTGTGTCCACAATATTATCATTGGATTCTTGTTGCATGAAGTCAAGGTTGATATTTTTGGGTGTCAATTGTTTTGCTATCTCTAAGGTGTCCAATAATGGTGTGAAATTTGGACGAAGGATATCCACGTTGAACACTGGGTGCAGGCCAAGGAAAGGGGGAATGTTGAGCTCAAAATAATTGTCAACCATAGCCTTGGTGATGGTGTAAGGTCCATAACAAAGTGGGAAAATCATCTAATGGGGCCCTATAACGCATTCTTTATGCAAGTGCAACCACATTTTGTCTCCCACCTGAAACTTATGTGTTACTCAATGTTGATCATGGTGTTTCTTGTACTTGGCATTGGAATTTTGTAGAATATCCTGAACCTGTTGGCAGATGTGATGGATCTTCTCACTGAAATGGGAGGCTTTTCCAGCTTTAGTTGGAGTAGGAGATGAGTCGGCTGGGGTGGCCAAAAGAGGTAGTACAACATCCATGGGACTCAATGGTTGGAATCTCAACCCGACCTGAAAGGGGTTGTGGTCGGTTGAGCTATGTAGGGCTCGGTTGTAGCTATGTTGAACATAGGGAAGACTCTCATCCCATGTCCATGGGTCCTTGGAATTGTACATGCATAGAATATGCACGATCATTCGATTGACGACCTCATTTTGGCCATCTGCTTGGGGGTGGAAGGTAGTGGATTTGGTGAGCTTGGTGTCAAACAATGACCATAGGCTCGACCAGAATGTGCTAAGGAAGAGACTATACCGATATGAGATAATGGTTTGTGGGATTCCAAAATGTACCCAAACTCATTCAAATAATATCTTGGCAATGGCCTCTGCTATGATGCTCTTCTTGTAGGCGGTCAGGATTGTCATCTTGGAAAAGTGATCAACAACCACAAAAACAAAGTCATTTCCCCTCTTGGTGGATGAAAGGCTTGACATGTAGTCCATTGAGATGGATTCCCATGGCTTATCAGGAGTAGGCAGGGGGGTGTACATGCCCTATTTCTTAGTGGTTGGTTTGGAAATAATGCAGGAAGTGTAGGACCTGATATACTTGCTGACATCTTGTCAAAGTTGCATATAGTATAAATGTTTCTGCAACAATTCCACTATCTTTTTTACGTCGAAGTGTCATGCCACCCAACTATAGTGGGATTCCTAAATCAAATTCTCTTTCTCACTTGATGGATCACAAACATGGCCTAGTCGGCACAATTTCTCATCCTAAATATGGAAACCAACAACAACTGAGTTTGTGCCCAAAATTTGGTACGTGGTGGCGAATTCAAGGTCTATCTCATAGAGGTTGGGCCATCAAGAGGTCTTGTGGCCACAAGAGTCTAGAACCGTGGTGAGTGTCATGACTAGAGGTCAGCTGAGGAAATCAACGATAATATTGGTACTTCCTATTTTATACTTGATGTTGAGGTGGAACTGTTGCAATATGTAGACCACTTCTGATGGTGGACATTCTGAAATTTTCCTTTTCTTTGCATCAACTACAGTGGATTATGATCTGTGTGGATGATTGTCTCGTTCTCGAGAATGTAATGTCTCCAATAGTGGTAGGCTTTCATAATGGAGTACATTTATTTTTCATAAGTAGGGTACTTAATTACAACATATGATAGTGTCTCACTATGATAGGCCATGGGGTGGCCATGCTGAGTGAGAAATGTGCCCTCAACATAGTCTGAAGAATTTGTCTTGATATCAAAGGGTTGTTATAGGTCCGATAATGAAAGTACTGGGACTGAGAACTAGCGATTTTTTAAATCATCGAAGTCTTTTTGTTGGGAAAATACCCACACAAATGTTTCCTTACCACCACCCCTGGTTACTTGGCTGAGGGCTCATGAAATATGGGAGAATACCAACATGAAACTACGATAGAAATTGGAAAGGCCTAAGAATCTCCGAAGCTCAGTGAGTGTGGTTGGGGCTGGCTAGTCATGAATGATCTAGATCTTGGCTGGATCCACATGCACACCATGTTGATCCACGATGTATCCTAGGTATTGGACCCTGTCCATGCCAAAGTAGCATTTTTCCAAGTTGGCATATAGATTTTGCTACTGCAGGGTGTGGAGAACCTACTGAATATGATGCAAATTTTCTTCCCAAGTCTTGTTGTAGATGAGGATGTCATCCACATACACCACTACAAAATTATTGGTGAAAGGCTGCAAGATATCATCCACAATCCTCATGAAAGTTGTTGGAGCATTTGTTAAACCAAAGGGCATGACCACTATTCAAAAAGACCTTCTTTTGACTTGAAGGTTGTCTTCCATACATCTATTTGTTCTATGGGGACCTGGTGGTATCCAGATTTCAGATCAATCTTACTGAAGTATTTGGCCCCCTTGAGTTGATTAAGGAGATTGTCGATTCGAGGAATCGGGTACCGATTCCTGACTATGATTTTATTTAGGGCCTGGTAATCAATGCAGAGTCGCAAGGTCCTGTCTTTCCTCTACACCAACACAATTGGGCTCCCACAAGGCGATGAATTGGGATGGATGTGACCCTAGTGGAGTAGTTCTTGGATCTGTCACTTGATCTCCTCATTCTTTAACGGATAGTGGCAGTTGACTAGCCCATTGGGAAGCGGTGCAATGAGAGTTATACAGATGGGATTCTTTACCTAACAATGCAGAGGTACCTCGGTAGGCGAGGAGAAGATATCTGTGTATTTTTCCATGACCTTGTCCACTTGCCTCAGCTATGTGGAGAGGTCAGTCATGAATGCCCTAGATATGGATACAATCTTTCACTTTCTCTGAGAGTGAATCACGAAGAATACAAAATTCTCGGTCTGAGAGATGACCTTCCTACATTTCTTGGAAGAGATCAAGGAAATAGCACTAGGTGAGACTGCTTTGAGTATCCTATACAATTTCCTGTTCAAAGTAATAATAACACTATGAGGCCTAAACTCATATACAACATGAAGTTTTCATTAACAAGTTTGTCCCAAAAGAACATTACAAAATTTAAAAGGAGAAACATCACACAATACCTCATATTTGAAGGGATCAATGTCATACGACAGGTGGCACTATTGGTTGACGCGGAGATCGATTCCTTGGTAGAGCCATCCAATGGTGTAGGGATGCGGGTACGATGTTGTTGTCAAGGCTAGCCACTTGATGAACTATTCATATATGAGGTTCTTCTTTCTACCGCTATCAATGATCAAGTGCATTGGGGTGCCTTCTACCCACATCTTTGAATGAGATAGGTGATTTCCTTATTCTCTCTCATCGGGTTCAAAAGGTGGGACCTTGGTGGTAGAAACGGTGGAACTAGGTTCTATGTCAATGATCTATCTCCCCCTTTCTGGTTTTGACTTAGAGTCAAAAACTGCATCTGATTCAGAGGCTTTCATCTCAACCACCAATGATTTCTTGGAGTGAAAATCAACATTGTTATGCCAGGGGATTTTATGGAAGTCTCACCACTTCCCGATATCTTTCTTTGTCTTTCCGGTGTCCTTTTCTTACATCCTAGACTAGTTGTCCTAAGGATGTATGTCTTTACTCTTTTTGTTTTTCTGCGAGTTTGGGCTTCCCTTTACTTTCTTTTGATGTGAGGGGTTCCCAGGCACAAATTGACGCGTCTTTTGTTTAATCTTTTGCTCGATTTTGACGACATATCGATAGGTCGCACCCAAGGACGAGATGTCCAAAAAATCCATTTCGACTTGGATGTATCTATGTATACCAACGTGATACTTGAGCATCAGATGTCACTTAGAATATTTGATATTCATCTTGGTGCGCAAGGTATGGAAGATATTTGTGAACTTTTTCACTGCTTGATCTCTTTCCTGCTGCAGTGTGGTCCATTTTGTATATAGGTCATCATAACTTTTGACATGGTAGTATTTTTCCTTGATAGCATCCATAAAGGATTCCCATGTGACTACAACTGTAAATAATTAGGGTTCCTTTGTTTAATTTTTCTCACATAAAATCTCCCACAAATATTTGACATGGGGAATGACTTTGAGGAGCGCAAACGTAATCTTTTCTCTGTTCGAAAAGTTATGGACAGAACAATACCCTTCTAGCATATTCAACCATTTTTCTACAGATTTGCATCTATATGACCTTCAAATATGGGAATATAAAATCTTATTTATACCTTTAAGTGGGCGGTGCCTCCGCTTGAGGAATATGCGTCACCTGTTGGTAGCCGCCGAAGGATTTGCACACAATTATCCATCATTTTGTTCCTCTGTTGCGTGAGGGATTCTTCGAGAAATTTTTTGAAAGGATATCTTGTCCCGTCGTATTTATTTTCTCCCACCATGAGAGGTTTCTTTGGCATGCAAGATATTTTTTCCTAAAGAGAAACAAGCTCAAAACCCAATTCTCTGTACCCTGACCTCGTCGGGGACATGCATTAAGAATGACAAGAATCAGACTGCTCTAATACCACTGATCCATATTTTATGATAGGAATGAAATGAATAAATATTATTATTATTCTTAACACAAGAATAACAGAGATACGATAACAGAGATATATTAAAACTAGTTTCTATTCAAGAAGAAAATGTGTTGAAACTGTCAAATGCAATAGAAAACAAGCTTGCTAGAATGGTGGTGGCTTATCTCTGAGAAGAGATGTGAAGACTTTACTCATTCAAACTAAGATGGTTACAATGGGGCTCTCCAAGAATTTTTACAATAAAAAGGAATGCCAAAACCCTATACATCCAAAAACCTAACCTTAGGAGATGAAGCACCAAAAGTCATGCGGGCTTCGTTGGGGTAAGTTAGTACATCAACTTCTCGGGGTCGTACCTTTTTCATATGATATCCGTTTTAGGTGCACGATAGCCCGTTGGAAATGTCTATTTGATGACTACAAATTTTAACATAATAATTTGAATTTTTTTATAGTCTAACTATGGAAATCCTAAAAATGTTGTTTGGGTCCTCAAAGTGACCCTGAAAGTCGGGGACCCAAAAACTAGAAAACAACTGCCAAGCTAGAAAACTGCCAAAATGAGCCAATTGGAATAGGTGGGAGGCCATCGACATCCATATGGTTCACAAGGCCTATCAGCAGTAGGAAGAGGGGTGTATATCCCTTGTTTCTTAATGTTGGGTTTGGAAATAACCCAGGAAGTGTAGGATCCGATATACTAGTTGACATCTTGTTGAATATTCTACCAATAAAAATGTTTTTGCAGTACTACCATTATTTTTTCCACACCAAAGTGTCCTTCCACCCGAATGTACTGATCTTCCCAAATCAATTTTTCATGCTCACTTGAAGGAACACATATATGGATTAGGTGGCATAGTAGTCCATCCTAGAGATGAAAGTTTGGAACTAGTTTTGTTGTTCTCGATGTCTGATAGTTATCAGTAAAGTCAGAGTCACTATTGTATAATTGTGGCCACCCGAAGGTCTCATGCCCACATGAGTTAAGAATTGTGGTTAGCACCAAAACTAGGGGTAGACCGAGGTTTTCTGCAACATGGTTGGTGATTCCCTTCTTGTATTGACATTCAAGTGGAATTACTATAGGTGTATGGACCACTTCTAATAGTGGTCATTCTATAACTTTTCCAGAATGTAATTCTTCCATTGTTGACATGATTTCCTAATGGAGTGCGTATCTTTTTCATATATTAGGTATTTGCAAACAACATTATATAGTGGTTCAAAATGATAGGCCACCAGATGCCCATTCTAAGTGAGGACTGCAGAAATAACATAACCTTAAGTATTGTCTCAATCTCAAATGGTTGTTGTAGTTCAAATATAATAAGGACTAGTGCTGATCAGAGGTGGAATTTAAAATTCTCAAATGATTTATGTTATGACACAACCAAAACAAATGTTTCCTTATCTCCACCCTTGGTCACCTCACTTAGGGCCTAAGAAATATGAGAGAACCCAAAAACAAATCTATGGTAGAAGTTGGTGAGGCCCAAGAAGTTGCAGAGCTCGGTTAATGTCTTCAAGGGAAATCAATCGTGAATGACTTGGATCTTGGATAGATCCACATGCACATCCTACTTGTCCATTATGTATCCCAAATATTTAATTCTCTGCATGTCAAAGGAACACTTCTTCAAATTGGCATATAAATTGTGTTGTTGTAGGGTGCCCAAGACCTGCTGAATGCACTTCAAATGTTCCTCCCAGGTTTTTCTAAAGATGAGGATGTCATCCAAATACACGACCACAAAGGAATTTTTGAATGGCTTCAATATATCATCCATCATCCACATGAACATGGTTGGGGCAGCAGTAAAGACAAAAGGCATGACCAACCACTCAAAGAGACCTTTTTTAGACTTGAAGGCTATCTTCCATACATTTGTTTGCTCAATTGACACCTGTTGGTATCTTTACCTCAGATCAATCTTGCTGAAAAATTTTACACCCTTGAGTTGATCTAGAAGATAATCAATCTAGGGGATTGGGTACCAATTATTGATTGTGATCTTTTTCAGGGCTCTGCAATCAATAAAAATTCACTATGTTCCATCCTTATTCTAAACTAGAATAATTGGGCTCCTACAAGGTGAGAATCGTGGTATAATGTGGCCTTTAGAATTATCTCTTGGATTTGGAATTTCATTTCTTAATTATCCATAATAGAGAACCTATATAGAGGGTTGTTAGGAAAAGGAGCACTGAGTGCCAAATAAATTGAGTGATTTACCTAAAAATGCAAAGGCACCTAAGCAGGTGAGGCCAATATGTCTTTGTGTTATTATACTAGTTTTTCCTCCTACTTCTGCTATGTAGAGGTTTTGGCAGTTTTAGTGATATTACATTCACCTTTTGACCGAACCATAAAGAGGAAAAATTTCCCAGTTTGAGATATCACCTTTGTGCACTTATTTTCAGAGATCAAAGAGACTATGTTAGTTGGGACTGCCTCTGGTACCATGTAGAGTTGACCTCCCAAATTAATAATGACACTATGAGACATAGATTTGTAAAAAACATGATTCTTCCACATTTATGGTTGTCCTAAAATTAAATCACAAAATTCAAGTGGGGAAACATCATACAATATCAAGTCTATGAAGGGCTTGATGCCATAGTGTAGGAATAATTGTTGGTTGAAGTGAATGTCTCGTCCTTGGCTGAGCCAACCAATGGTGTGTGGATAAGGGTATAACATAGTTGTTATAATTTACCTCTTGAATACATCTTTTCATAATAGTTTCTTATGGATACATTTAACAACAATGAAATGGAGTGGGGTCCCCTTCACCCACATCTTTGAGTGGAAGAGGTTCTCTCCTTCTTCAGGCTCCTCTGGTTCCTCTAGTTAGACCTTTATGGTAGTGATGGTGACATTGGGTTTCACATCAATGATGCATTTTTCCCTATCGATTTATGAATCATAGTTTGATATAGAATCCTACTCCGAGGCTTTCATATCAACCAATAATCATTGTTTGGAGCGACATTCATAAGTTTTGTGCCAAGGGATTTTATGTAACTCACACCACTTTCTAGTGTCTTTTTTTGACTTCTCGTTACTATTCTTTGCTTGTGTCTTGGATTGGTTATCCTAGGGTTGGAAATCCTTGATCTTTCATTTTTTATAAGAGGTAGGGCCACCTTTTTGGTTCTTCTATTTTGATGGGTTTGTAGAACTGAAATCCTTCTTATTATTTTTCTTGAATTTTTTCTCGATCTTGAAAACATATCAGTAAGCAACTCTCAGTGAGGATATTTCCAAAACTCCATATCTATTTGGATGTACCTACGTAGATGACTATAGTAATTCATAACTAGGTTCTACTTGGAGTATTTAATAGCCAACTTTGTGGATAAGGTATGGAATATTTGGTGTACTCCAACACCATCTCATCTCTCTCTTAATGTAAAGTTGTCCATCTTATGTACTGGTCATCATAGTTTCCAATAAGGTAGTATTGCTCCTTGAGGGAATAAAAAAAAGCCACCCAAGTGGGGTCTGGCCCAAAAATTGTAGACTCATCTCTAACATGTTTCTCACAATATTTTTCCCACCAATATCTAACATGGGGAATGGATTTAAAGAGATTGAAGGTGATGTTTTTATTGTTGGAAAAAAATTTGGACAGAGAAATAACCCTCTAGCATACTTAACCATTTTTCCAAAGCATTGGTATCTATCTGGCCTTAAAATAAATGAATATCAAAGTTAAATTATACCTTGAATGAAATCACACCTCTGAAGTGATTGTTGGTTGAAGGTACTTATGTTTCTTTGGGCAGTCGTCGAAGGATCTGGACAAAATTATCTATTATTTTTTTCCTTTGTTGCATGAGGGCTTCCTCGAGAAACCATTTGATAGGATATCCTACTCCATTGTCTATATTTTCTTATTCCATGGGAGGATACTCTAGACAACGAGATTTTTCTTCCCCAATATCAACCAGTTCAATACCCAACTCCTGGTAGCCATACCTCATCGAGGACATGCACCTAGAAACAACAAAGAAAAAACTACTCTGATACCACCGATCCCAATTATGATAAGAAAAAAATGAAGGTAGACATATAAAAAGTAAACACATATATATTGAAATAAATGGAATAATTTAGTTAAAATCAGATTCTATTAATGAATGGAATACAAAATACTGTAAACTACAAAACACAAAAACTAGCTAGAATGGTGGTAACTTATCCCTAAATAAAGAGATGCATTGGATACACTCATTCAAAATAACCTGATTACAAAGAGGCTGAAAATTCATTTGAACATAAATCATCAATGATAAAACCCTAATCATCTAAAACCCTAACCCCAGAAGATGAAACACCAAAAGGTTTGTGGGCCTCGATGTGGTTAGTTGATACGTCAACTTCCCGAGCGTGAAAATTTTTCATACGATCTCTGTTTGGGGAATTTGGTATCCTGTTAGAAAGATATATATGAGAATTACACATTATAAATGGCCCACTATCTTCCTTTGGCTACATATTGGGAACTTTCATGCCAAAAACGCGTTGTGTAGGGCCTCAAAATTTTGGGACCCAAAACAATGTAGAAAAACTACCAAGATGTGGAACCATTCAAAATTAGTGGAATAGGTGGGTGGCCACCAGTATCCACTTGGATAATATCTTGAATTTATATTCTTATAACCCTAATTCTACAAAATTTGCAAGAAATCATTGCTATTATAAACTATGCATATTATAAAAAAAATTGTCAATTAATGCTATAAATCCTTTTTCTTTTCAATTTATGTGAAATCCTATCACACTTATATATATTATTATCCTTCAATATTATTCTACTATGAATTATATTTCCATGAATATACTTATTCCTCAATCTGATATTTGGGTTGAACATTCCGTCTTTCTGAAAAATCCATTTCTCCCAATTTGTGCACTTTTTCCAGAGGTGCAATTTTAACTAGGAAGTCAACTTTTGTCACCTACAAAAGAAAATATGTCAAGAACCAATAAAAATTTTGTATTAGGAACTGATAATATTAACTATGGTGAACACATATAAACTTTAATATTATCAATCTTATGCTTTGATCAAATTCTACAACAATATGGAGTTATAAACTTTGTCCTTTTTATAGTTTCTCCAAACTTGGAATTTTTAGTAAAAGTAGTTATCTCCCAAACTGAGCACTCATGGAAAACATCACTAAGGAAAATTTGTCTAGATTTATGAGAAGGTAAAATGTAGAGTAAATAAAATTTTCTAGTTTTGTGATCTAAGGTCCCTTTTCCTCCTCTGAAAAATCCCAAAAATCCTTAAAACGTGGTCTAGAATAATGGTTTTTGGCTTATTTCAGCATATCTATTCCAAACCCCTTGGAATTTGGTCAAATTATCCACTGGGTAGTTTCATCTATGATTCCTTGTATCAATAAAAATATTATTAGAAACATGGGATCTGTTAAAGAGTACCACTCTATTATTCAAAAAGAACTAATTTACAAATTCAAGAAAATTGGGTTTGAATTGGCCAATGGCCCTCATTAGAACTTCTATATCTCTCCTCACTACTGATGTACCCAAAAACTTTCAGCTGATTTAGAGTTACTATGCTCCTATTATGGACAAAATATGATTTCATCTCCAGACTGGTCAAAGACTTACTATGCTCTTTGTTGATGTGGCACCTCAAGTTCACATGACAGCCTGAGACGATGCCATGTCACCTCCCTAGATTCCCTATACCTACCCCATCATTATCTTTCACCTCCTCCTCTCTCTCCTTTCTATTTCTTCTTATTTTTCCTTTTCCTCACCTTTACGCTTCAATAAAATATTTATTAGATTCGGGGGGGGGGGCACCTGTACCGAATACCACATGGCACCATATCATTAGTCCCGCACTAATGGGGGGTCCCCATATGAACCCTTTCCTTGGCATGCATATTTCACATCCTTGACCTATATCTATAGTGGAGATCCCTTATGAGTTGATGGGTTGCACCCAAGTTAATAATACAAAATCAACCATGTGTTAGATCAGACGACGAGGAATGAAAGTAGATCAATGACCACCATGCATTACGGGAGTTTGAATAGAATGGGAACTAGGATGATCCCAAATTCATAATACCACTTACCACCCTCTTTCCATGCATTGTCACTCGATGGGTTGTGGGGGTTTGGAATTGGTATTGAATACCATGAATCCAAAGTCCCACAAATTTCCCTTCAAACATGGCACCAATGTCACCCATGGGCTCGTCACCTCTACACCACAGACCCCTAATCCCACCACCATGTTATTATACATCAAAACATCCACATCACTCGACATGTGTCTTCCATGTCACTAAGTATGAAAAAATTCCCAAAGTTTTCATATTTCCAAAACTTCATATTTTCAAGAAATCTCCTTCAACTGCCAAGGTGCTCTCTGACTCAACCTTTGTTAAAAATTAAGTAGTTTGTCTTGTGTGTTGGACCATACATCCCAAGCATTGCAAGTCACTCTAATACAAATTTGTAACATACTCCATGTCTAGGTATCTCAAGAATTCACATTCTTGAAGCAAATTATGCATCCTTGGATGGAATTTGAACTTCTGATAGTTTTTTTAAATAAATGCAATAAACGTGATGCAAACACATGCAACAATCAAGAACTATGTATATCTATAAATAAATATGTATCATTCCATGCATAGAATTACCAACAAACACATATGTTATAAACATAACACAAAGAAAAATACACAACAAAATCTAATTTACAAATAAACATAGAACCTATCTTCATAAAAGATTCACACTCACTGGATGCAAACATCGGACGTTGCACCCAACCTTACACTCTGTTTCACATTCACTCTTTACAAAAGGGAACCCCTAAGCTGAGGCTATGAATCCACAAGGATGAGTTTCTAGGCCGACTCTAAAACTCACACACTAGTTAGCTATCAAGCTCTCACAATTTTCTCAATCACACAACAATTCCCAACTTACCAACTCGCGTTACCCCTCAACTTAAACAACCCAAAGAAATGAACTCCGTTCTTCGAAATGCAGTCCCTCAGCCTATTCCAATTATTTCCAGGGATCCAGTGCTACTGGCCAGGAAATCCCAATGTTGGATGCTTTAGGGATTCTTAATTGTTGATAGTTCTTACTCAACTTCCATCACTCTGGTGCACCCAAGCATTGTTTTCTTTTTGTAATAACCAACGGATACCTACAACCAAATAGAAATGGATATCTACCTTCAACATTTCGCTCTCACACCAAAACCGATAACACGAATGAGAAAGAATGAATGAAGAAAGAATGAGGAATGAGTGAGGAACGAGTGAGGAACACCCAAAAACAAAAATCATGGTTTGTATATTTTCATGCAAGAATGCACATGTGGCTTCCCCAAGAACCTCACATAATCAAATTTTCAAACTAATTCCTAGATGGGTTAGTAAAATATTATAATATATCTTAGACCCTTTACTCCCCTATCTTGTGGAATCATATCCCCATATGAATATATCCTTATCCATATTTCACCCAACGATCCATTTTTATTATTAATTTTCAAAGATATTACATTTCT
This sequence comes from Picea glauca, assembly GCA_000966675.3. Classification (NCBI taxonomy): domain Eukaryota; kingdom Viridiplantae; phylum Streptophyta; class Pinopsida; order Pinales; family Pinaceae; genus Picea; species Picea glauca. The sequence continues at coordinate 50,563 of JZKD02S1668856.1, forward strand.
ATCATCTTTGACCCTTTCATCATGTAAACAAAAAAAATACATTGCTAATTTACAGGGATCAAAATAGGGCTATTAAAATATATGTGTGAAATATTCGTTCATGATGATTTATAAGGTGTGTCAGTGCCTCAAACCCTCAATATTGTAGCATACATTAATAATTAAAAGGTCATATAGTGCCCATAACTTCATTGATACAAAATTAGAAAAACACCTCAATTTTTTTGAGTAACTAGTGATAAATTTTAAGTATTGATTTCTAATGGGGGGGATTTTGGTTGTAGAGGAAAACACATAACATTAAGCTTAGTATGGGAGAATACAAATTATCAATCCCCATGTATGACATTCCTATTGGAGGAGTAGATGTTGTTCTAGGTATTCATTGGTTGAGAACTTTGTGTACAATTTATACAAACTATAATAAATTATTCAAGGGATTTGAATTAGAAGGAATTCAATATGAAATAAAGGGGTTAAAATCAGCTCCCTGTAATATCATCATCTCTGATAGAATGGAAAATCTCCTAAAAAAGAGTTGTATTATAGTTATTGTTAGACGTTATTATATGGAAGTGAAGCAAGAAGATAAAATATTGCAGTTGAGTTAAACGGTACATTGGAAAAGCATCATAGAGTCTTCCAAGAAATTCATGAGGGGATACCTCCATCTGTAGATCATGAATGTCAAATTTATCTCATTCCTAGAAGTACACCTCATAATAAAAGGCCTTATGGATACCCACAACAATAAAAGGGGGAGATTGAGAAAATGGTATAAGATATGTTGGATGTACGTATTCAAGCAAGAGCTCATTTTTATCCCCAATAGTGTTGGTGGGAAGAAATGAAAATGCTTGGATGATGTCTTCATATTATAGAGATCTAAACAAAGTCACCATCAAGGATAAACCCCCCCTTCCAAGTATTGATCAACTATTATATGAGCTTCATGACATGCCTTACTTCACAAAGTTAAATCTTAAACCACAATATCACCAAATTAGATTAAGAGAATAATGCATTCCAAAAATAGATTTTAGAACAAATGAAGGGCACTATGAGTTCTTGGGCATGCCTTTTCCATTGATTAATGTTCCTACTTTTCAAATCCTTATGAACATAATTTTCCAACCTCTTATTTAAAAGATTTTTGTTGGTTTTCTTAGATGATATACTTATATATATATAATCATGGGAATAACACATTAAACATGTTGATAAAGTCCTACAAATTTTTGATAATAATCAATTGTATGTAAAAATGTCCAAATGTGATTTTGAGAAACAATAAGTAGAGTATTTGGGTCATATTATTTCATAGGAAGGGGTCAACATTGACCCTCAAAATATTCAATCTATCAAAAAAATGGCCCATTTGTAACAACATCATATAATAACAAATGTGTTAATAATTATGCATGCATTGTAGGCCCACTCACATATCTCTTGAAGAAAAATGCATTTCTATGGAGTGAAGAGGATACCTTAGTATTCTCACACTTAAAGGATGTTATGAATTTTACACTAGTGTTGGAAACATGTGATTTTGGGAAATCATTCATTGTTGAATGTGATGCATCACAGTAATGAATTGAATCAATATTGATGTAAGAGGGAATACCATTGGCTTTTCAAAGTAAACAACTCAAGGGAAAAGTTTTGGTGAAATCTACTTATGAAAAAGAAATGCCAACAATTTTACATGCAATAAACAAATGGTGGTAATATCTCATTGGGAGGAATTTTAAATTTAAGGTAGACCATGATAGCCTAAAGTACTTTTTGGAACAAAGGTTGTCATTAGAAAAAAAATGGGTAGCTAAAATGAAAGGATTTGATTTTGGAATAATCTACAAAAAAAGGGAAGGAAAATGTCGCAGCAAATTCCCTTTCCATAATAGAATAAAATTTTATATTCCATATTACATGTTCCATTCCAGTGTGGTTGGAAGAAACTTACCATGAAGGGAAATATGACATTATTACTAGATAGAAAATGCAATGTCTAAAATAAGGAATTCTATGGAACATTGTGATTGGAAGAGAGATATCCTTTAGTGCAAGGATAAAATATTTGTATGCCCTCAATTGAAATTGAAACAACAAATGTTAATGGAATCTCATAAATCTCTTGTGGCAGGACATTCAGGGTTCCTTAAAACATATCAAAGGACCTTTTTTTGGGGAAGGAATGAAGAAATATATTCCAAAAATTGTAAGAGATTTTCAAGTGTGTCAAGGAAATGAAATTGAGATAGTCAAGACTCAAGGGTTGCTTCAACCCTTAAATATATGAAATCAAATATGGAAAGAGATAGAATGTAATTCATTTCATGTTTTCCAAATTAGAAGGTAAGGATTCCAATTTTGTGTTCAAGTATAGACTCACAAAATATGTTCATTTTTGTGGAATTCAAATTATGTATATTGCAAGCCAAGTAACATAAGTGTTCATGATGAAGATAAATAGGCTTCATGGATTTCCTAAAGTAATAGTAAGTGATGAATATCCAAAATTCACTGGAAATTTTTAAGGGTTAAGGAGGATAAGGGGAACAACACTAGGAATGGTTAAAAAAAAATAGTTAACAAATGTTTAGAGTGTTATATCTATTGCTATTGTTAAAAAAAATAAAAAAATTCAAGGGGTCAAGTGGCTTCTTATAGTAGAATGGTTGTATAATACCACCTATCACACATCTACTAATATGTCTCCATTTGAATATCTTTATGGATATTTATCTCGTAGTATCACATCCTATTTGCAGAACCATTACAAAGTATAATAGACTCACATATAGAAAATACTAAATAATATTTGCAAATTATTAAAGAAAACCTTCAAATGGACTAGAACAAGATGAAGTAGCATGAATATCAACATCAAAGGGAAAGAAAATTTGAGGTGGGGGATTGAGTTTTTTTTAGGCTTCAACCTTATAATCAATCTACTCTCAAACAAAAGAAGAATACAAAACTAGCTCCTAAATTTTATGGGCCCTACAAGATTCTTCGGAACATTGGAGAAGTGGCTTATGAGTCAGATTTTCCTTCTTTTTATGTTCATGAGATATTCCATGTCTCTTGCCTAAAAATAGTTCTAGGACAAACTATGCCGATAAAAATTGAATTTCTATAATTGAACGGAGAAGGAAAGTTTAATCTTGAACCATAAAAAGTTATAGATCAATGTTGTCTTTCTCTTTGGAATAAAACCATTATGGACTACCTAATCAAGAGGAATAATATGCCTCTAGAAGAAGCTACAACAGAAGATGGAAAATTCTGAAGAAACACCCTTAATTACAAGTTTTGAGGGAAAAGATTTTTAAAAAGAAGGGGCTACATTATGGACCTAACCCTCATTCATTATTAGTATATTAGTTATAGTTAGCTCAACATAGAGTGAAGGATACATAATTCCCACTTTAAATCCTTGTTGTAGTGATTTTTCACCCTGCAGGAGCTAATTTCCCTTAGGTTCTACCATCTCCTAAGACATAAATAGAGACATAAAGTAAGGAGGTTTCTAGATCTGATTCATACATGAAAACAACCAAAGAAGAAGAAAACCTCCCAAAGATCAAATCAATCATGCATGGATTGACAACAAATCTAACAGTATATCATAACACATAATTATACTATGCATCTACCAATGAATACATAAACTTATATGAACAATTAGATATAGAGAAACATCCAGTATGTCTTCTATCAATCAAATAATCAATAATAAAACTTACATATGTAGACTGAAGAGAGGGCCTTCTTCCAAGCTCCTTGCCCAAGTCTTGCAACCAAATCACTAGAGTAAGTTTGTTGTCTCTTTCCTCCTCCTTTCCCATGGGAAATGGCTTGGTTCTTATAGGGATTTACGAATAATTCCATATATTTATTAGGATAATATTCTCGATATCATAATGGAATCCTTATCGAGGGAAAGCCCTGATAAATCAGTGGGAAGTCTCATTCAACAAAACCAAATCCAAAAATAGGAGCTTATAGTCTTGGTATCTCCCTAGACACATATATGGAGCAACCAGTCACTCCTTGGCATGCCAAAAGGAGAAACCAACCCTTTTGGTTGCACCCTTAGTGAAGGAAAACTGAGAATAGGTGGGAATTTAGCTGGAAACTTAGGGAACAAGTGGTAGGTTTTAAGAGTTAAAATGAGGGGTTTCTAGGGGATAATGACCTAGTGATTAGGTGATCTTTAGGTGATAATGACCTAATGATTAGGTGAAAAATAACTATATAAAAAATGTCCCCTAAAGTGTGAGTTCATAAGATTTGTTTGATGGTTGAAACACTTTATAAATCAAGTCTCGTATCTTTGGGAAAATAAGCTTGGAGAGGAGCATCACCAGCCCTGCATAAAAAGATTCCCGAGGCAAGCATACCCATGCTCGGTAAGAAAGACAAGCGCTTATCTGCCATAAATACACTGTGGATCCATGCATGACACAAGTAAGGGGATGACAACCATAAAATAATACATAATGAATCCATCAAGAAAAAATCATGACCCGATCATGGAAATGAAAGTATACACTATGGATCCATGCAAGACGCAAGTGAAATCATAGCCAACACCAAGTATAAATTTGGATCTATGTCACATTATACAAATCAATGAGATTACTCAATAACTAAGAAATTTGTGAAGTGCTCATGAATATTCTCCATTGCAACTTGGGAAATAATGACATCTAATAAGAGTTACATCTTATCCCAAGGTCTTCATCCTTGATCCAAATGATATGAATATACAACATGTGAATAAATGAGCTGAAGTTGAGCATGGTAAAAACTGTCTGATTACCGATAATTAATGTATATCGTTAACAGATGGGACGGAATCCATAGATGACTATGATGGAACCCAAGATACCGAGTACAATATACAAAGTGTGAAAAAAGGATTTGACATCGAACACTCATAGATCCATTTGACATGAGCCAATGATGTAAACCCACTGTAGAAATTCAAGGAGACCTACCACTAATGTTTGCAAGTCTCAGTGTGTTGATGGGTTTCTATATTTCAATCCTGGATAATGAGCTGGAGTCGACAAGGTGAAATCCATCGAAGAAGGGCCTGGATGTATCCCCCAGTAATCAACACAAAACATGTGAATATAGATGGTGTGAAGATCATAATAATGGAGCACAACTGACACAGGGATGGATGAGATAAACAGGTTGAAAGGAACTACAAGTGGATGACACAGGTAAACTTCCCTTGAACAAGTATGCATGAAAAATAAATTGAATCAGCGACATTAACTTGGATGAAGACCATAAAACTGGTCATGGACCTATCAGTGGAACATGAAACACAATGGAAATGGTGGTCAATGAGAGAGAATGGATGATCCGACTGTTATATATGAGATAGAACATGTGCATTGTTCAAGGGAGACTCAAAGTAGTAATAGCTGCCAGATAATGAAGATAACAAGACATAAACCCCTCTAAAAATTCCCCACCATGATTGGAAAGTACCTCTTTCTAGTTTTACAAGCTTGAGGAGGATAAAATATTCTCAATATAACTCATCTTATGATGATTCCCTCATCATATATTTAGCGAACCTGAAGAAGGAAGGGTTTGGTCCTAGATGGGTCCTTCAATGTTTGGTTTTACGAGTCCCAAGAAGGTAAAATCGATGGTATTTTCATGTTTAGAGAGTCTAAAAAGGTCGTAAAGAAGACTCCACAATGAAATTTTTCGTAAAGTTAGTCCCCAGGGTAAAAAAAAAAGTATAAAACGATACCTAGGAGAACTCTTCTAATCATGTTGGACTAGAGTATGCCTTTTTCATAATTAGTCTAAAGAGGTTGAAAAAGGGGTAAAATATTACTCGAAACATGCCCTTTGTAACCTTTTAATGAGTGTGAAAGGAAACAAGCTCACTTTTCCATCTTTTCATGTTTAGAGATTCTGAAAAGAGCTTAAAGGAGACTCCAAAGAGTTCCTTTTTCGTATAGTTTTTACGAGTATGAAAAAGAGATAAAAGTAGAATTGATAACCTATTTTTATATATTAATGAGAACGAGAAAGAACAAATATTGAGATCGATAACTTATTCTCATGTATTTACGAGCAAGAGAAAGAACAAATACTAAGCTAGGTAACATATTCTCATGTATTTACGATCACGAGAAAGAACAAAGACTAAGCTCGAGATTGGTTTCATTTTTACACAAGATTGAAACAAAGTAAAACTATGCTTGGGTAGGTTTCATTTTTTCGTCAGCTTGAAACTAGGAAAACTATGCTCAAAACTGATTTCATCTTTTTAATGATCTTAAAACCGAAAACTAACTGTGCTCGACACTTCCAATTGTAAATTCCAAACATGGGTGGTTGGTACTTTGCCCCCATCTTGAGAAGCTAGTGGCTTAAGTCTAGAATGATTATCAAAGGTTGGATACCATGCCCCCCAATTTTTGTTTCATCTACCAACTCTTCTCCCATCACCAATTTCTATGCCAAATTAGACTTTTGGATACTAACAGGAAAATGTTCACCAGAGGAAGAAAAATGATTAATTGTCATAGTCAGATGAAATGAAGGTTCAATTATGAGTTCTTATGAAAGCCTTGACCCAATGAGAAAGGAAACTATTTCATTTTTTAACGATATTTACACAGGAAAAGAACCATGCTCATAAGGGTTTGTTTCATTTTTTAACTAGCTTGACACAAGAAAAGAACTATGCTCGACCATCGGTTTCATTTTTTAACGAGCTTGAAATCAAAAATAAACTATGCTCTTTGTTGGGCTGGATATACAGACCTCTTTTTCATTTTTTAATGAGATTGATACAAAAATGGGAACCATGCTCATTGTTATCATCTTGAGCATGGATTCAAAGAGGATAATACTATGGAAGCAATACATGTCAAGGGACAAACCTAGATCATGGCTTCCAAGAGATCTTTGCTAGATGGGAGAATGAACACTTTGGAAGGAATACCTGTCGAGGGGCATGATAGGGGTAGGGATATCAAGTTATAAAATCCCTATATAAGAGATCACCATGTCAACTATTGAATCTAAGTTAGAAGAAGGGAGAAATTTCTTCTCATTCAGAGTTGAATACATGGGACAGGTTGCCACATAATGGACCTACGGTGGGGCAGATGATTTTGGCATACAAGGACCACTCATGGAAGACTAACGGTTTAACATCATATGAGGGCCAATGAATTAAATATGGTCTATGGTCACTATGCTTCCATTGGGAGGGAAACACATCACTCGAAAGAGTGTGGACACAGAATCTTTTATGGCATAAACATAGTCTCGCCTGAGGATAAAATTGAAGTCCAAGGGGTCGTGGACTACCATCACATCAATATAGAACATTTCTACCCCCCAAAGTAACATGAAACTGAGGAAGGATCCATAAAGTTTGACTAACCCTTCTGTTAAAATCCAACATATCCCGATTCATTGGCGAAGCTAAGGTGAACCAAGAGATTTCCAAGCATTCGACAATAGGATGCTAACATAATCTCATTCATTTATTATAGTGTTAGGAATATTCTTACCAAAAATATAGAAAAAAATTTGGAAAGGCACATAATAAGGAAGACGAGGTTCTATGAGAGCATTCTAATCAATGGTAATCACATTTCCTAGAGGGCGTGTCATTGGAACAAGTGGAATTCCCCTGTGTACGGAGGAATCCAAAGTAATAAGAAAGACCTCGGTGAAATTGTCACTCTTCAAAGGAGGAGTGGGATTGACCAATGGGGATATCGAATCAACCACATGATGGACCAGATCGACCGAGGAGGTACTCAGATCAATCCATTAGGTTTCACTCTTCAATGGAAGAGTGGGATCAACCAATGATGGAATCAAATCGACCAATTTACCAACTGGGTCAACTGAATATGAAACCAAATTGACCACTTGATCAACCGAACTAACCGAGGAGGGAACTAGATTGACTAGTTCAACAACTAATGGTGGATTGGGAGAGATTTTACGATAACCTGTTGGAAGTTTTTGTTGATCATAAAAAATATTTTTCAACGGATATGAAGCTTCATCTATGCGGGGACAAAGGTAGGTGTGGTGCTTCTCCTTACATAGCAAGAAAGGAAATTTGACATTACCCTTCATATTTCCAACCTAATTACTAGTCGATCGATTGTCACCAGCATGACCTGCAATGACTAATGGTGTGAATTGAGAAGAAACCTGAGACCACACTTCTACGACCTTGGGAATAGAAGGGAAATCCTAGAGAAGATGATCACCCTTGAAAATCCTGCAAGGGAATTTGGGCTTGCAATTTTTGGACGCGAAGACACCATCAACATTCCCAACATGATTTTTAGAGGCTGGATTATTTCTTCCAACATGTACTGCAGTGGTTGGAGGATTTCCCACTTTCTTCTTCTTGTCCACTTGGTTACTAGTTGTAGAGATTTCACTAGGCGAAGAGGAAGAACAGGAAGAAGACCCTACAAGAGAAGAAGGAGGAGGATCGACATGAGGTTGATGATCCAGGGGTGGAGTGTTTATATAAGAAGAACTAGGAGCATTGATGTTCACTGTAGTGGAAAACAACCAAACCGACAACCCAATCGTGAGATCAAGAAGCGTTAAAGATGCAATGTAAGGTGGACCAACGTTTCCCATAGAAGGAGAAAAAAAAGGTATCCCTAGAAAAGGGATTCCTTCATTGGTATACTAGGGACTGATTCCATAGATACAGACTCAACCCTAAGTTCCACTAAAAAAACAAATAGCACGTGCTAGAAAATCTAGGAAGAAAACCAAACAAACCAATATCTTCTTACAATGAATGTACTATTTGGTGATGAAATCCAACATCGTGGGAACACGTGAGAAGGGGTTGGGATGAGAGGTTGGATCAATTACATTGGTGACCTTCTTAATGGACTTACGCCCTAGTGGAATTCCCCTTACAACGAGAGCCACGGGTGACCCTCCACTGAGCCTGAGTGAGTTTGACCAACGTCTGACCCAGGTACAGTGAATAATCCCCCTGGCCATCACCTTGTGTAAAGACACTAAATATTATGTCGAGTAGGGTCTGAAAGTATGGGCAGGATATTAAGTTCGAAATTATTCAAGAGGATAGAGAACAAGAGGACAGAAAAAATCTCAAGAGGACCCCAAACAGATTCGGGATTCATGAAGTTCTAATACCAAATGAAAATAGTCGATTCTCAAGAAGAAACCCCAATATACTAATATTCCACTATGTTTGGTTAATCCTCGGAAGGGTCATTTTCGCTACTCTTCCACCCGTGACCTCATTCTTAAATCCTATGTGAGAGGGGGGTCCCGACTATGCTTATACAAAAATTGGATTTTCTCTCCCTATCGCAAGATTCTAAGTTGATTTTAGTTTCTTTGGAGATTTCACCTCAGCCTATTTCAAATCTCTATCATGATCTATTGTTGATGTACATGCCCTAAAAACAAAGGTTTCTAGATTTGTTTTATTAAGCACTTGATTTTATGTATTTTGGTTTCCTCAAGGGTGTGGTAGTGAAAATGATGATGTTTAAAATAATCGACTCCAAAAAGGTGCAGAGAATGATGCAATGCAATAATTCCTTTTCAATGAAAGCTAGCTAAAGCAAGGAGAGGATTTCTTTACTTATTTATAATGACAACTAGGAACTCAACAACAAGAAATCGTTATTTTATTTTCAATGAAATGGACAACAATTCCAAACAATGAAATGGAGTTTTTAAATATGAAATAAATAACTTTCCTAAGCCTCTTTTGAAAGCACTCCAAGAAAAGTTTATTCTTTCTCTTTTCCTTTTTAAGTAAATTCAGTTTGAAAGGAATTCCTTCTATTTCTTTTCTTTCAATATGTAATGTGAAATGCACTGAAAAGTAGATAAGAAGGAAGAAAGCAAAGATTCCAAATTGAAACACAAAAAACTCAAGGCTTGAAAATTGAAAAGAGACGTCCAAATGATTGAAAAACAATCAACACTCAAATCAATCAAAGCAAGAGTGGGAAAACAGTCAAAGAGAAATTTCTCCAAACAATCTCTCAAGGAGATGCCAAGGATCTGTGGACTACTTGAGGAGGTCAAGGAAGAGAGGTATGGTCAAACCAAATCAACAAGAATTTCAATAATATGACAGATGAGTGGCATATAGAAAGAGAGGAAAATTTTCAATAAAAATAAAAAAATTTCACAAAAAAATTGTAAAATTCACAATAAGGAATCTAAGGCAGATCCAAGGTGGATTTGGAGTGTTGAAGAGACCAAAAAAATAGATCTGAGTGAATGTTTTGAAGGATAACACTTCAAAAATGGTTATCTGGATAATGGTCACTCCTTGAAAAGGGAGACAAAGCAACATGGTCACTCCCTGTGAAGGGAGAAAGGGAGACCAGAAGGTATGGTCACACCTGGTTAACCTAGGAGAATGGTTGGTCGCTCTTTTATAGAGACAAAAGGGATACCAAAGGAGGTTGGTCTCTCCCTAATAGAGAAAAAAGGATGACCAAAGGGGATTGGTCACTCCCTAATAGATAAAAAAGGGTGACCATAAGGGGTTGGTCACTCTATCTACATAGTGAAAGGGTGATAGAACCTATGAAGTGAAAAAAGGGTGGATTTGGACAAGATATGACAGATCTGGGATATGGGTTTTATTCAACTAGACTTAGAAAATAGTGGGGCAATGATTGGGATGGAATAATAGCACTTAAAGGGTAGAGATATCTATAAAGAATATTAAAAACTTCAAAAATATAATGGGATTAATACATGGGTAAAAAATTCCCAGTATGGTCGTCGTTCCTTGGCATGCCAAAAGGAGAAACCAACCCTTTTGGTCGCACCCTTAGTGAAGTAAAAGGGAGACTAGGTGGGAATTTGGATGGAAACTCAGGGAAAAAGTGGTAAGTTTCAAGGGTTAAAATGAGGGTTTTCTAGGGGATAATGACCTAAAAGTCATAAAGAAGACTCCATAATGGATTTTTTCATAAAGTAAGTCCCCAGGGTAAAAAAAAAAGAAGTATAAAATGATACCTAGGAGAAATCTTCTAATCATGCTGGACTAGAGTATGCCTTTTTCATAATTAGTCTAAAGAGTCTGAAAAAGGGGTAAACTCTTACTCGAAATATTCCCTTTCTAACCTTTTAATGAGCGTGAAAGGAAACGAGCTCACTTGTCCATCTTTTCATGTTTATAGATTCTGAAAAGAGCTTAAAGGAGACTCCAAAGAGTTCCTTTTTCGTATAGTTTTTACGAGAATGAAAAAGAGATAAAAGTAGAATCAGTAACCTATTCTTATATACTAATGAGCATGAGAAATAACAAATATTGAGATCGATAACTTATTCTCATGTACTTACGAGTAAGAGAAAGAACAAATACTAAGCTAGGTAACGTATTCTCATGTATTTATGATCACGAGAAAGAACAAAGACTAAGATTGAGATTGGTTTCATTTTTACACAAGCTTGAAACAAAGTAAAACTATGCTTGGGTAAGTTTCATTTTTTCATGAGCTTGAAACTAGGAAAACTATGCTCAAAACTGATTTCATTTTTTTAATTATCTTAAAACTGAAAACTAACTATGCTCGACACTTCCAATTGTAAATTCCAAAGGTGGGTGGTTGGTACTTTTCCCCCAACTTGATAATCTAGTGGCTTAACTCTAGAATGATTATCAAAGGTTGGATACGATGCCCCCCAAGCTATGGTTCATCTACCAACTCTTCTCCCATCACCAATTTCTATGCCAAATTAGACTATTGGATATTAATAGGAAAATGTTCACCAGAGGAAGAAAAGGGATTAATTGTCATAGTCAGATGAAATGAAGGTTTAGTTATGAGTTCTTATGAAAGCCTTGACTCAATGAGAAAGGAAACTATTTCATTTTTTAACGATATTTACATAGGAAAAGAACCATGATCATAAGTTTTTGTTTCATTTTTTAACTAGCTTGACACAAGAAAAGAACTATGCTCAACCATCGGTTTCATTTTTTAATGAGCTTGAAATCGAAAATAAACTATGCTCTCTGCTGGGTTGGATATCTAGACCACTTTTTCATTTTTTAATGAGATTGATACAAAAATGGGAACCATGCTCATTGCTATCATCTTGAGCATGGATTCGAAGAGGATAATACTCTGGAAGGAACACATGTCAAGGGACAAACCTAGATCATGGCTTCCAAGAGATCTTTGCTAGACAGGAGAACAAACACTCTGGAAGGAATACATGTCGAGGGGCACAATAGGGGTAGATATATTAAGCTCTAAAATCTGTATATAAGATATCACCATGTCAACTATTCAATCTAAGTCAGAAGAAGGGAGATATTCCTTCTCATTCAGAGTTGAATACATGGGACAGATTGCCACATATAAGGACCATTGATGGAAGACTAATGGTTGACCATCATATGAGGGGAAATGAATGAAATATGGTATATGGTCACTATGCTTCCATTGTGAGGGAAACACATCACTCGAAAGAGTGTGGACACACATTATTTTATGGCATAAACATAGTCTCGCCCGAGGAGAAAATTAAAGTCCAAGGGGTCGTGGACTACCATCACATTAATATAGACCGATTCTCCCCCCCAAAGTAACAGGAAATTGAGGAAGGATCCCTAAAGGTTGACTAGCCCTTTTGTTAAAATCCAACATATCCTGATTCATTGGCGCAAGATGAGGTGAAACAAGAGCTTGCCAAGCATTCGATGATAGGATGCTAACATAATCTCCTTCGTCTATTATAGTGTTAGGAATATGCTTACCAAAAATCTGGAAAATGATTTGGAAAGGCGCATAATAAGGAAGACAAGGTTCTATGAGATCATTCTAATCAATGGTAATCACATTTCCTAGATGGGGTGTCATTGGAACGGGTGGAATGCCCCCTTATACGGAGGAATCCACAGTAACAAGAAATACCTGAGAGATTCTAACTCTTCAAAGGAGGAGCAAGATTGACTGATGGGGATATCAAATCAACCACATGATGGACCAAATCGACTGAGGAGGTACTCATATCAATCCATTAGGTTCAACTCTTCTATGGAAGAGTGGAATCAACCAATGATGGAATCAAATCAACCACTTTATCAATTGGGTCAATTGAAGATGAAACCAAATTGACCACTTGATCAACCGAACTAACTGAGGAGGGAACTATATTGACCAGTTCAACAACTAATGGTGGGTTGGGAGAGATTTTACGGTAACCTGTTGGAATTTGTTGTTGAGCATAAAAAATATTCTTCAATAGATATGAAGCTTCATCTATGCGGGGACAAAGGTAGGTGTGGTGCATCTCCTTACATAACAAGAAAGGAAATTTGACTTTACCCTTCTTATTTCTGACCTACAACGACTAATGAAATGAATTGAGAAGAAACCTGAGACCACACTTCTACGACCTTGGGAATAGAAGGGAAATCCTAGAGAAGATGATCACCCTTGCAAAGCCTACAAGGAAATTTGGGCTTGGGAGTTTTGGACACGAAGACACCATCAACATTCCCAGCATGATTTTCATAGGCTGGATTATTTCTTCCAACATGTACTGCGGTGGTTGGAGGATTTCCCACTTTCTTCTTCTTGTCCACTTGGTTACTAGTTGTAGAGATTTCACTAGGCGAAGAGGAAGAACGAGAAGAAGACCATACAAGAGAAGAAGGAGGAGGATCAACATGAGGTTGATGATCCAGGGGTGGAGTGTTTATATACAAAGAAATAGGAGAATTGATGTTCATCGTAGTGGAAAACAACCAAACCGACAACCCAATCGTGATATCAAGAAGAGTCAAAGTTGTAATGTAAGGTGGACCAACATTTCCCACAGAAGGAGAAAAAAAATATATCCCTAGAAAAGGGATTCCTTCATTGGTATACCCAGGGACTGATGCCATAGATACAAAATTAACCCTAAGGTCCACTAAAAAAACAAATAGCACGTGCTAGAAAATCTAGGAAGCAAAACAAATAAACCAATAACTTCTTACAATGAACGTACTATTTGGTGATGAAATTCAACATCGTGGGAACACGTGAGAAGGGGTTGGGATGATCGGGTCGATCATTTATGCTGGTGACCTACTTAACGAACTTACACCCTAGTAGAATTCCCCTTACAGTGAGAGCCACGAGTGACCCTCCAAGGATCCCTAGTAAGTTTGACAACGTCTGACCCAGGTACAGTGAAGAATCCCCTTCACTATCACCTTGTGTAAAGACACTAAATATTTTTTCCAGTAGGGTCCAAAAGTATGGGCAGAATATCAAGTTTGAAATTATTCAAGAGGATAGAGAACAAGAGGACCGAAAAAATTTCCAGAGGACCTCGAACAAATTTGAGATTCACGAAGTTCTAATACCAAATGAAAATAGTCGATTCTCAAGAAGAACCCCCAATATACTAATATTCCACTATGTTTGGTTAATCCTCGGAAGGGTCATTTTCACTACTCTCCCACCTGTGACCTCGTGTTTAAATCCTGTGTAAGAGGGGGGTCCCAACTATGCTTATACAAAAACCAGATTTTCTCTCCCTATCGCAAGATTCTAAGTTGATTTTAGTTGCTTTGGAGATTTCAGCTCACAACCTGTTTCAAAGCTCTATCATGATCTACTGTTGATGTACAAGCCCTAAAAACAAAGGTTGCTAGATATATTTTACTAAGCACTTGATTTTATGGATTTTGGTTTACTCAAGGGTGCGGTAGTGAAAATGATGATGTTTTAAGGAATCGACTCCAAAAAGGTGCAGAGAATGATGCAATGCAATAATTCCTTTTCAATGAAATCTAGCTAAAGCAAGGAGGGAAGTTCTTTACTCATTTATAATGACACCTAGGAACTCAACAACAAGAAATATTTATTTTCTTTCTAATGAAATGGACAACAATTCCAAATGATGAAATGGAGTTTTTTCAATATGAAAGAAAACAACTTTCCTAAGATGCTTTTGAAAGCATTCAAACAAAAGTTTATTCTTTCTCTTCTTTTTTTTTAAGTAAATTCAATTTGAAAGGAATTCCTTCTATTTCTTTTCTTTCAATATGTAATGTGAAATGCACTGAAAAGTAGATAAGAAGGAAGAAAGAAAAGATTATAAATTGAAACACGAAAAACTCAAGGCTTGAAAATTGAAAAGAGTCATCCAAATGACTGAAAAACAATCAACACTCAAAGAAATCAAAGCAAGAGTGGGAAAACAATCAAAGAGAAATTTCTCCAAACAATCTCTCAAGGAGATGCCAAGGATCTGTGGACTACTTGAGGAGGTCAAGGCAGAKAGTTCTGGTCAAACCAAATCAACAATAATTTCAATAATATGACATATGAGTGGCATATAGAAAGAGAGGAAAATTTTCAAGAAAAATACAAAAAATTTCACAAAAAAAWTGTAAAATTCACAATAAGGAATCTAAGGCARATCCAAGGTGGATCTGGAGTGTTGAAGAGACCACAAAAAACAAATCTGAGTGAGTTTTTTGAAGGATRRCTCTTCAAAAATGGTTATCTAGATAATGGTCACTCCCTAAAAAGGGAGACAAAGCAACCTAGTTKCTCCCTGTGAAGGGAGAAAGGGATACCAGAAGGTATGGTCACACTTGTTTAACCAAGGAGAATGGTTGGTCGCCCTTTTATAGAGACAAAAGGGATACCAAAGGAGGTTGGTMTCTCCCTAATAAAGAAAAAAKGGTGACCAAAGGGGGTTKGTCACTCCTTAATAGAGAAAAAAGGGTGACCATAGGGKGTTGGTCGCTCTATTTACATAGTGAAAGGGTGACAGAACCTAGGAAGTGAAAAAAGGGTGGATTTGGACAAGATCTGACAAATCTGGGATATGGGTTTCTTCAACTATGCTCAGAAAAGAGTGGGGCAATGATTGGGATGGAATAATATCACTTACAAGGGTAAATATATCTATAAAGAAGATTAAAAAATTCAACAATATAATGGGATTAATACACGGGGAAAATATTCCCAGTATGGTCATCGCTCCTTGGTAGGCCAAAAGTAGCAACCAACCCTTTTGGTTGCAACCTTAGTGAAGGAAAAGGGAGACCAGGTGGGAATTTGGTTGTAAACTCAGGGTAAAAGTGGTAAGTTTTAAGGGTTAAAATGAGGGGTTTCTAGGGGATAATGACCTAGTGATAAGGTGATCTTTAGGTGATAATGACCTAATGATTAGGTGGAAAATAACTCTATAACATGTTAGTACATCATAACACATAATTATACTAATTCTCTACTAATGAATACATAATCTTATATGAAAAATTATGTAGAGGGGAACATCTAGTATGTTTTCTATTAATCAAAGAATCAATATTACAAATTACAGATGTAGATTGAAGAGATGGCCTCCTTCCAAGCTCCTTGCCCAAGTCTTGAAACCAAATCAATAGATTAACTTTTCTAGCTCTTTCCTCTTCCTTTCCCATGGGAAATGGTTTGGTTCTTACATGGATTTAGGGATAGGGACATACAGTTATTAGGATAATATTCTCAAGCTCATAATGCAAGCCTTATTGAGGGTAAGCCCCGAGAAATCAGTGGGAAGTCTCATCCATTGAAACCAAATCCAAAAATAGGAGCTTATAGTCTTGGTCACTCCCTAGACACATAAATAGAGTGATCGATGACTCCTTGGAAGGCCAAAAGGAGAGACCAACCATTTTGGTCACACCCTTAGTGAAGTAAAATGGAAATTGGGTGGGAATTTGGCTAGAAAATTAGGCAAAAAGTGGTAGGTTTTAAGGGTTAAATTGAGGGGTTTCTAGGGGATAATGAACTAGTGATTAGGTGATATTTAGGTGATAATGACCTAATTATTAGGTGGAAAATAACTCTATAACACTCCTATAAAGGAGATTCATTTTAATTAACATCTCATATTGTGCATTTTTCATCTCATATTGTAAAAGGAGGTTACCCCCTCAAACATGCTTCTTATTATTGCATTATCTTTCATTCTCAAGGCATGGATTTACTCCTCATTTCTATTTTTATGTTATTTGGGTATTTGGTTCATAATATATTTATCTTTATTCTACAATATTTGATCAAGGTAGGCCACCATAGTCTAGTTTGTAACATCTTTCTAGCTATGTTGTCTACATGGTAGTGGCCTGATGTAGGACCAGAGTGTGCTTCATCAATTATTCTCTCCCTATCATATTCCCAAAAAAAAATCTAATCACATAATCAAGTACAATATTATATAAACATCAATCAATCCATTTATATTATTCATATTCCATGGCTATCCGTTTTTCCTTCTTTTCCGATAGCTCCCAAGGGGCTTTACCTTCTTGTAGGAACTATACAATCTCTACAAGTTCTCAGGTGGAAACTTCAACTTTGAATAGCTGTGAAACGAGAAGATCATAATCTATTCCATTTTTTTCTTCTCTTGTTTCAAATATTCACATACGATCAGGACCCACATGAGCTCTTCATGGTCTTACTAGAACAAAAGTAGCCACCTGCAAATCCTCCCTTGGTATATTGTCTTATTAACCAAGTTTTTGAATGCTTAATGGTATGTATAAAAGATAGAGGTATTAGATAGTAGATAATGTCTAATTTTTTTCAAATAAAATATCATTCCTAACCCATCTCTCTTTATGGTCGAATAATTCTTTTCAACTTTATTGATTTTATGAATAACATAAGATTTAGAGTGCTCGATTTATTCTTTACTAGTTTGTGCCATAACAACCATGACTACTACATTGGATGCATCGACATGCACAAGAAAAATCTTTCTCTAGTTAGGAAATCTCAATATTGGGGTTTCGACTATATTCCTCTTCAGTGTCTCGAAGGATTGATTATAATCTATGCTCCATATAAATTATGCATCATTATTTAAGAGTTCATCCATAGGAAATTTTATGTCTAAGTAATGTCTGATAAATTTCTTATAGTATCTAATATGGACCAAAAAAATTCTTATATTCTTATAATTTGTGGGAGGCATCAACTCTAATATAATTTTGATTTCGGCATGTCAATTTTAATGTTGTATTTAAATACTACATTCCCTAGTAGTATTCCAATTGGAGAAACAAATATGCATTTCATAATGTTGAGATATAATCTGATATGTTTGCACCTTTCTAGCATCATTTTACACCAATGTATATGATTATTGAGAAATTTATAAATGATCCAATCATGGAAATAATCATCCATCATTTTGTAAATAAATTCTTGGAATTCTTTTACTACTATTCTTGAGAAGATAATATGAGAATAATTCAGCCCAAAATGCATTACTCTATATGAAAAGGACCAAAATTTGTGACAAAACTTGTCTTTTCTTGGCCATATTTATCAATGGGCTCTTGATTATATTCATAAAATCTAGCAATGAAAGACACTAGTACATTGGTCCCATTTTCCAAAAATTTATAGATGAATGTTCATCACAAAATTTTCTCAAGTATGATGAAGCGTACAACCCATTTTTTGTCACGTCATAGCCATCGTACTTGCAATGAATGACGATTTTGTTGTATGTTCAACAAAAAACTCGGTTGTCAAAAGACAAATGTACATTTCCATCATACAATCGACAACCTTGCTTCATAATGTTGGACATTTTTTTGGACAGTCGGTTTTCATTGATGTAAACCCTTGGAGAGTGATCTTAGATATTGATGTCAACCCTTAAAGAAGTCTGGTAGAAAATTATGGTAGCCCTAATGGTGTGGTTTTGGTACCAAAATTTGAATGAATTATATGGATAGAAAGGACAATGTGAATGTCGGAAATATCCTCATATATGGATTGTACTCATCGTGTCATTTCCGATGATATGTGGAATGCGACGGTGTTCCTCACGGTTAGGGAGATATGGCCTTGTAAAGTTGGAAGACCCAAAGAGTGGAAAATAATCCCCTAGTTGGTTATAAGTCTTGATCAAAGGGGTAAAATTGTTGTAACAAGAAAACAATAGAAGCCCTAAATTAAGGAGAGGAGTTACCTAGCACAAGTATAAATATACCTCAAGGAGTCATTCACAAGAACACTCACACACTTATTCATTGAATATATTTCTTGTGATCTAGTGATGTTTTGCTAAGGTTGTGATGACATATTTCTGAGGTATAAAAGGAAGGTCGAAGGAGAAAGTATTGAGGTTGCAACAAACCCTAGTTTTTGAGGTATCTTTGGGTTGCAAGTCAACACATCATGAATGTACGCAGGTTATAGTGGAGGAAAGTGTGGATATATGAGGGTTGTAGAAGAGAAATTCCCATATATTTGAAAAGATAATGAATTTTTTAGTAGATGTTGGTACCAGGTCCCTAAAGGTCTGAAGGAAATCTACAGGTCAACAAATTAGTGTTTCATATAAACTACAGAGGTATTGGTATGGTTGTAAACCTTTTTTGACGATTACATTTGGTCATGATATGGTGTATACTTAAGGCATACTTGGTATGGTTAGTTTTCTACTTGGATATGGTATATATTGGTTGCTTGGCTGAGTGAGGAGCACTCTTCTATCTGGTTCAACATATTACTTTTTTATTATAGCTCATATCCTTGAGTTGATTGTACATGGTTGAGGTGTATTTATGTTGTATGGTGGCATATGCATGAGGGAGATACATTATTTATTTGAGATACTTCATTATTGATATGGTACATATTTTCATATGGATGATGGTATGGTATATGGTACAAGTTACACATGGTTGATTCTTTAGTTCACGATTCACTATTCCTTATGAATATATATTTGGTTCATGATTGATGCATGAGATAGTATGTATGTTGGTATATAGTTGATGCATGGTATGGTACATGTTTAATTGATTGTTTAGTAGATATAGGTTGATGAGACAGAGATAGATATAGTGACAATGATAGAGACAAAGATGGTGGCAGTGACAGAGACAGTGATAGTGGAAAAGTTTGTGGTAGTGATAGTTGGTCTACATTTATATCTCAGGGCAGTAGGATGGGGAAAGGATAGGTGGTTGTAGTCACCTTCCAGTTGGATCCAGATAACTATGGGGGTTGTAGCCTCCTTTTGGTTGGAGCCAGAGAATTCTAGGAGTTGTAGCTTCCTTCAAGTTGGAGCCTGAGAATAGGGGGTTGGAGCCTCCTTCCATTTGTAGCTATAAAATAAGGAAGTTGGTGCTTCCTATGAATGTATTTTTTTTTACATATAAGAAAATCATTATGTGGTTTTATCCCATTTTGGTTTCCACATAAATTTCATTTTACTATGTATCTATTGTGATGTGATGTTTTTATGACTATGCTATTGATGATGTGTTGAATGATAATGATAAATTGTTGAATATTGTTGAATAATATACCATGGTTAAAAGTAATAATATTTCTCATTACTGATTCAACCCCCTCTCAGTAATACAACAATTGGTATAAGAGAAGTTCCTTCAAGAAGTAGTCTAACCACTGGAAGGAGATCATGGGCTATGCTATAATTGGGGTACCATAGTTTGATGGTCATAACTATGACTTCTAGAGAAAACAGATGAAAAAATATGTATAGGAACATGGATTCGATGTTTGGCGAGAAGTACTATATGGATACAAAGCACTAACCACTCCCACAACAGACAAGGATGGAAAGAAACTTGAAGAAAATGATTCTAGAGCCAAAAATTATATCCTAAATGGTTTGACAGAATCAACATACACCAAGGTGTAAATTCTAACCTTGTACAATATCTACTGCAAACTGATATTCAGAAAAGAACAGAAAAGATACAATGGCAAATACAAACATTACACAGAGATTTTTCACCTGGAAACCCAAACCGGGAAAAACCAGCATATATTATATTGATACACACATTGTTTTTTCATTGTTTACAATACAATATACATATAGGAGCCAACGACATCCAAAAACCTAACCCAATGACTTGGATTAGTCCAAAACCCTAATTCCTTAACTGGAACTAGAAAACCATCGGCAAAAAACCATGTGCCGAAAACCACCTAATAGCATGTGGTCCCGGTAATATGTCGTCCCGGAAATATGTCGGCCCGACGAAAATATGTCAGCCCGGAAATATGTCGGCCTGAAAAAAAAAAATTGGGGGAGTTGCCCCCTAACCCCCCTACACGCCCGACGCAGGCGCTCAGACACTACTACTCGTGCAAAGAATATAACACATACCCAACATTCTCCCACTTGTTGTTTTATTTGCACACAGGGGGTTACAGGGTTAAATAGTCAACAATCCAGAGTAGCAATGCCCATGGATCCTCTACACCAAGAGAACTTCTCAGTGCTCACAGATTTTGTTAATGAATCTTCAAAATTCTTCAAAGTGTCCACCTTCATCAGTGATACTTTCTTTTCTTCAATCATGTCTATCACAAAGTGATATTGAACATCAATGTTCTTTGTCTTTGAATGATAAGCAGGGTTCTTCGCCAAGAAAATTGCACTCTGACTATCACACTCTATCCTTACATCTTCTTGTACCAACCTAATACTTGAACACAATCTTTGTAACCAAACTGCTTCCTTACTTGCATGAGTGGTTGCCATGTATTCAGATTCTGTAGTTGAAAGTGCCACTACAGCCTGTCTTTTGCTCATCCAACTTATTTCTCCTCCAAACAGGTTAAACACATACCCGCTTGTAGATCTCCTATGATCCAAATCTCCAGCCCAGTCTGCATCCACAAAGCCATGTATATCAACCACTCTGTCCAATCTCGATCTTCCTTCGTAGCACAATCCATAGCTAGCAGTGCCGCGCAAATACCTGAAAACCCATTTTACTGTTGTCCAATGCTCCTTCCCTAGTTTTGACATATACCTGCTCAAAACTCCCACTGCATGTGCAATGTCTGGTCTAGTAAAGACCATTGCATACATCAAACTTCCAACTGCACTCACATATGGAACACGAGACATGTCCTCCTCTTCTTCATGTGTCTTGGGACACTAATCCGCAGATAACTTTACACCAACGGGAATAGGAACCTTGACCGGTTTACATTCTTGCATATTAAACCCCTGCAATATTGTCTCGACATATTTTCTCTGATTTAACCAAAGTTTCCTCCTTTTTCGATCTCTTTTAATTTCCATGCCCAAAATAAAATTTGAAGCACCAAGATCCTTCATGTCG
>JZKD02S1668867.1:23917-37784 GCA_000966675.3 Picea glauca
TTTGATCTGGTTATGTGAGTGGTTACTGAAGGTGTTCGTCCTCTGTTGGAATACCTGTGTTGTCGAACAATTTTGGCCTTGGGAGGAGTGGTTTTAACCCACACCACTTTTACCCCCGAAATGCATCATGTAAGAACACGTCTCCTTGACCAAAACCCATGGGTTAAATTTTGACCTGATTTCCAAAATTAACCTCCGTTTACTTTTAACCATCGAAATTTATATGCACCCTTCATCCACGCTTTGACTTTTCAATGTTAAAAATTGAGATTCGTGCCCCTGATTTGATGTGAGGTCATGATTTAAATATTGGATTAAATACTAATATAACTATTTTAATATAAAAATATTTATATTAACAATAATAAACCCTTTTTCCATTTTCTAATGACTTTGGGCATATGAGGATTATCACATGACTTTGTGGATAGGATAAGGGTCTTAAGCTTAATAAAAGGAATATTTTTAATTTTCAACGGGAATACGATAATAAGGGTAAAAATGAATGAAGTGATGGAATCGAGGGATTTAGATAAGCATTAAGGCTAGATATAGGTTTGGGATATTTGCCAATTTTTTACTCATGGAAGACATGACTATTTTGGATGATCAGTCAAGTGAAGGATTTAGGAGATGGGAGCTTGATGGAGCCAGTGAAAAAGTTTTAAAATCTGAGTGGAAAGATAACACAAGGACAAGATTCTTTGGAAAAATTAATGCAAATTAGCATGTGATAATATTGGCTCCAATGGGGATGTTATCCTCCCAGTGAGGTAGAAAAGAACTCGTAGACTCAGTGCATGATCCATTGGGATGATCCCAAAACAGGTGTGTGTACCCTTCTCTTGCCTATCACCAGTGTCTGCTGAAAACCAAAGTCTACACACTACTCTCAACTGGAGACTGAATGTTGAATAGACTGCTAAAATCTGATTGTACACACTACTGAAAATTCAAACTAAAAAATTCTTGACCAACAAGCTTATTCACACCTACCTACCCTATTTGCTGAAATGAACTGCCAATCAAGTGAAATCATAATTCCAATGCAACCATGCAAGAATTTTATCCACTATTTGTTTTCTTTGCACATGCTTTCTCCAAAGCTCGTTAACTAATAATTCATTTAAGAATTTACCTATAAATTCAAATCTCAAAAGATTAAAAACATTGGGATTGTTTACTACGTCCAACAAAACTGCAAATGGATCCTCTAAAACATGCACACAATAACAATCATGTTTCACTCCTTCCACTTCATTCTTGTTTTCATGTGATTTAACCTGTTGATTGCCACCAAGAGGCTGAAAAATCTACTGAGACTGCTGGAAATAAAAATCTTCTGAATAAGAAGATAGTGTTGGATGAAATGAACCCTTGGTGGAAAGCAATCCATATATAACATTGACATTGATTGACTATCATCTTTATTTCCAGGTTGGTAGTTGAGCACAAGCTACAAATATGAACTGAAATAACCTTCAATGTAATCAATAACATGGTCATTAAATGCATGAGAAGGTTGTTGGTCTTCCTCACCGATAGCAATTTTCTCATGTAAAACAATGTCACTGTGAATGCAGTCAGACTTCCCTACTTCCTCTGTTATCTCATGATTTACTTTCAATAATTCAAAGGAATAAAAACATAATGGAATATAGTTTTCATTTACAAGTCCACTACTTTCTTCATATTCAACATCATGCCTGGAGGATTTCTGATTTGAAACATTATAAAAAAAATTCTTCAACAATTTGAAAGAAGCAAAACACAATGGAAAGGTTCTTTCAACTGATTCAAAACCTTCTTCATTTTCTTCACTGATGTCATATGCACATTTTTCAATTTATTTGGATTGTTGAGCACACTCATTTTCAGATTCATCTTCGACCAATGGATGCAATTTTGAACTGACAAGACCTTATACATAACAAGTAACAGGGTCATCAAACACATGAGAATAGTGCAACAATTTCTTGTCAATTTGTTCCAGTGAATCAATGTGATTTGTCATCAACAAACATTCCTTTTCTTCAGTGATGATCTTAGAATTTTCTTTCAACAATTTAAATGAAAAAAGAATGAAGGTAAAGAATTTCCTTCAACTAATTCAATACTTTCTTCTTTGTAACTGTGATATGTAGGTTGATTGCTCTCATTACAATGCTGAAAAGGAACATTTTCTGATAGAGAACATGGAATTGGTTGTTCTAGGAATTCAACATCATCATCATCATCATATTCATTATATATAGGAAAATCAACAACATCTACAATGTCATCTAACAAGGAAAAGATTGGAACATCAACCTGCTCTTCAACATGCTGATTTGCAAATTCATCTTGTTGGCTGTCTACAAATGAATACATAAAACAATCAGCCCCATGCTTATCATGGGATGTATCAAAAGCTAAATTAGTGCCTTCTCTTTAAATAAGTGGAATATAATCCTTTTCAATATCATTAACATTTAAAACTTCAAGAGGGCCTATGATATTATTAACTCTCTTCTCAAGATTCAAATCATTTGTTTTCTATTCATATTCAGTGTCATGCTCTTTAGCATCCAACTTATCATTTCTAATCTATTTACATGCTTGGATATTGTGTTGAATCTCATAAGAATCATTAAACATTTGTTTTAAGGACTTAGGTCTTCTTTCCACAAGGAGGAAAGATAAATCTAGATGAAGAGTTGTTGTATAATGGACCATGGAAACAACTTCAGTGGGTTGAATTTATTTTTGAAAATTGTAATAAATACTGGAAAACCTTCTACTGAATGTAGAAATAGTTTCATTGCTTTGCCTTTTTAAGGCATAGAACTCTGTAAGTTGTAGATCCAAAAATTTCTTCTTTCCCCAAAAATTCAAAAATACATTCTTAAATTCCTTCCATGAGCTAATTGTCTCTCATTGCAAATGTTTAAACTAGTCTTTGGTATCCCCTTTCAAGGATTGAGAGAAGGCCCTCATACAAACATCATAATGATCAATATCAAACAAATCTATAAAATGTTCAAAATCTTGGATGTGTTTTTCATTTGTGATGGCATTAGGTTTTCCATTAAACACAAGTAGGTACTTATAGTTCTTTGGAGGAAAATCATGAAGCATGTGAGGTAATTTAAAGGATTGTATCTATGCTGAATCTTGGAGGGTTTTGCATCAAATACAAGAGGTGAGACATTAACCTTTGTTTCATGAGGCTCATCAACCTGGATATGGTCATCACATGGCTCAGATGGAAGAGTTTTGATAAACTAAGGAGATTGTTATAGGATAAATCCATAAGTGCGGACACAAACCGATCTCCCTAGATGCACCTGGATCTAGAACAAAACATGACAGAATGATACTCTTTCCCTAGATTTAACCTATTGAATGAACTAAGAGACAAGGATCATGAACATATCTTATGAATTCTTCCTTAGGTCTCTATTGTTCCAAGCTTCGCTCCAACGCTCTTGTGTTGTTCAGATCACAACAGTACAAACCAATCGAGGTGAAATCAAATCAATATATTCAATAGCTAATCTATACATATGATCAAGGAGTTATGTAATAAAGTGACATCATCTTTATGGGAAAGGGACACATTACTGTATTAAATTAATAGAAAGTGAAACTTACCACCTGATCCTTGATGCTTGAAAGCCTCCTTTCGATGGCTACTAGCTCTGACACACACACTTGCTCATGCATTAAGAAAATCAACCACTTTTGATGACCTTGCTGGTGTCTCTAGCTACTGTAGCATCAATCCTTCATACAATATTCCACTAATTCTCCAATCAATCTCTTGCTAGTTTGATTCTAAACTTTTCCATGAGCATTCCCCTCAATATATAGGAGAGGATAGATTAGTTACTTGGATAGGAATGATCCCAAGATATTAGGAAAACCAGTATTTGACAACCATTCGAATGCCAACTCACCCTTCTAGAAGATTCCTTTCTAGAAGGTTCAAGATTTTATCTTTTTTCCTTCCTTTAGAAGATGTTCGCACCCTGACAGTTAGGTACAGTGTGAAACCCTTGCACTCCATCTTAATGCATCCTGCGAGAATCATGGATTCTCGTAGGTAAATATATAGGTAGCCTGCGAACCTCCCTTAAAAATATGATTTTTGGAAGCAGACAAATGTAACTTTTCTCAGGAAAGTGTTCTAGTGAAGAGCATGATTTCTCCATCATCATCACTTCATCATAACAACCAAAATTATGAATAATAGAATGCCCCCCAAAGTCTGAGATTGGAACCAGTGACAGTCGATAGACTTTGTAAGCTGCATGTGTGTGTCAAGAACCAAGAGCACATATAATCGAAAACCTTCAAACATCCAAGCATCGACATAATATCATGTATATCAACTCTGAGGTAGGCATTCCCATACTCAGATCATAGAATGATGACATCATAAACAAAGTTCATGGCCACCAATCATACACTATGGATCCATGCTGTCATAATATAGCATAGCCACCTGAATACACTGTGGATCTATGCGACACATTTTCAAGCAAGACAACATAGCCACGAAACATACACAGTGGATCTATGTGTCACAAATTATACATACCCCATCGCAACCTGGATCATAAAGAAAATATCCAGGGTGTTCAATCTTGTCGCTGAAAGTACGAATCTAACCATGTGATTACATGTGTCGAAGTCGAACATGGTAGACACCACTTGATTACCGGTCATTGATGTAACCATTAACAAGTGCGAGGAAAATCACCATTGATGTCAATGAATCCCAAGGTACTAAAGTACAATCCATCGACTGTGAATAAATGAGTTGATGTCGAACATCCGATGGAATCTTTTGATCAGGGGTCAATGATGTAAACCCACTATCGAAAGCGAGGAAACTTGCCATTGAGGCATGCAAGCTCCAAGGTACTGAATAATTTCTAAGTCTTGATTCCAGATAATGTGCTGAAGTCGACGGAACAAAACTCGTCACAGGAGGGCCTTGATGTATCCCCCATCAATGAGATGAAATGAGTAATAGAGTTTGAAGGTGAAACAAAGCATGTAGAAATTGGACTTTGGACACAGGGAAGGCCGACTCAGAAAAAATGGACAACTACAGATGGTCGACTCAATATAGGTTTTAGGTGGACTTCTCTTGAACATATGAACGACATGACCAATGATTTGGTAGCATTGACTCAAAGACGACACAGGAAATGACCTTGTAGCAAATCGAATGAGAGACAAATGGATTTCCCAAACCGGCTTCGAATGATGAATAGGGTGTGTCATGTTCAAGAGCGACACTTACTGCCAATCAATTCAATGATGAAACATATCCCTTTCCCAATTTTTCCCCCACCATTTCTGGCAAGTACCTCTTTATTTTTACGCAAGCTTGAAGGGGATCACATATGCTTGTTGATATAAGCTCATCCTTCACACGAGTCCCTCGGAGTATTTTTAACAAACCCTAGGAAGGAGTGGTTCGGTCCCATTACGGGTCTGTCAATGTTTGTTTAACGAGTCCAGAGATAGTAAACTCGAAGGTTTTTCAAGATTATAGAGTTTGGAAAAACACTTAAAAGAGAACTCTCTCAATTCCTTTTTCATACAGTAGTCCAATGAGACCGAAGAAGAGATAAATTATCGCTCACCAGATGCGTACTTCACATACTTTATCAAGCATGAAAATAGCAAGGTCACTCGGAAATCTTTTCATGTTTAGAGAGTCTGAAAAGAGCTTAAAGAAGACTCTAGGGTTGTCCTTTTTTGTAATGTTAGTCTTGCAAGGCCAAAAAAGAGATAAATTATCACTCGAAAGATTCCCTTTCAAACCTTTTAACGAATGGGAAAGGAAGCAAGATCATTTGGCAATCTTTTCATGTTTAGAGAGTCTGAAAAGAGCTTAAAGAAAACTCGAGGGGGGGATCCTTTTTTGTATATCCATACAAGTCCGAAAAAGAGATAAAAGTCTACCTGGATGCATTCTTAGGTATTTACAAGCACAATAAAGAACAAAGACTAAGCTCGGTATGCCCCCAGCTTGAAATCTAGTGGCTTAACGTCAGCATGAAGTCCAGAGGCTGAGGAAAATGACCCCCAAGCTTCGTTTCATCTAACTGCAAAGGAGAATGAAATGAAGCTTCAAATACTAGACGAAGGACTTGACTCAAATAGAGAGGGGGAAAACTATTTCATTTTTTAACAAGATTGACATAGAAACAAAAACTATGCTCAAAGACCTCTGTTTCATTTTTTAACGAGGTTGCCTCAGAAATGCAAAAACTATCCTCGAAACCTCTGTTTCATTTTTTAATGAGGTTGCCGCAGAGACGCAAAAACTATCCTCGAAACCTCTGACCTTGATCATGGACTCCAAGAGGACAATGCTCTGGAATGACATCATGTCAAGGGACAAAACTCAGTCATAGCTTCCAAGAGGTCTTCACTAGAAGGAAGAAACACACTCTTGAAGGCCACCATATCGAGGGTCGTGACAGGAGGTAAGAGATTAGGCTCTAACAACCCTATCGAAGAGATCACCATGTCAACTACTGGATCTAAGTCATTAGAAGTTGAAGCCATGGGCGACACTGCCACATAATTGACATGTGGCAGGGGTGATACTGTCTGCATACAAGAACCATTCAGGGAGGAAACCTAGGCGGGGTCAATGAATGAAAGTTGATCAACAATCACAACTCGTCCATCGTGAGGGAAATATATCACACGAAAAAGAGTAGAGACAATAGCTTTCATGGCATAGACATAATCTCGCCCAAGGAGTAAAGAGAAATCCAAGGAATCTTGGACTACCATGACGTCAATGAAGACAATTTTCCCTCCCAAAGTTACAGGAAACTGAGGAAGGGTCCCTAAAGGTTGACTAGTACTTCTGTTAAAAGCTAACAAATTCTACGTAACCGACGCAAGTGGGGGACAACCCAAATATTTACAAGCAAAAGAGGACAAAATACTAACAGATGAACCTTCATCTATCAGCATTTTGGTAACGTCCTGACCACAAAACTATACTGTAATCTGGAAAGGAATGTAAGAGGGAAGATGAGGTCCATTTAGTACATCCCAATCAAAACGGATGGCCTCATTACTTGGAGGGGGTTCCACGGGAGAAGGAGGAATACCCCCCAACATGGTAGAGTCTGTATCAACGATAAAAATGTGGGCAGTATCGGATTTACTCTCTAGCAGGAGAGTAGGATCGACCGACGGAGAGATCAGATCGACCACTCGGGTTTCATTTTCCAAGGGGAGAATGGGGTCAACAGGTGGAAACGAATCGACCGCTTGGGTTTCACTCTCTAATGGGAGAGTGGGGTTGATCGAGGATGGTATCGGCTCAACCACTTTGTGAACTAGTTCAACTAAGGACGTGACCAGATTGACGACATGATCAAATGGATTGACCGGTGAAGGGATCGGGGTGATCATTCCATCAACTATAGGTGGGTTGAGAGAAATCTTGCGATAAGCAGCTGGAAGTTGAGGCTATGAAACAGTCATGTCTTCCAATAATTTCGAGGCTTCATCCATATAAGGACAAAGGTGAGTGAGATGACTCCCTTTGCATAACATACACGGGAACTTGGCTCTACTTTTCTTCTTCCCAACTATATCATGACTAGTTGACGGGAAGTCATCACCATGTTGTTCAGAGGCTGACGACATGAGTTGGTGAGGATGTGTAGACCATACTTCTATAACCCTGGATAGACCAGGGAAATCTTTAAGAAGATGACTACCCTTACAAAGCTTGCAAGGGTACTTGGGCTTATGGGTTGTTTGGGTGATCTTGACATCATCAGCACTCCCAGCACGATTAATAGTAACTAGTTGTTTTCCAACATGTTTGAAAGAGGTTGGAAGTTTGGATCCTTGCTTAGTTTTCTTCTTCTTATTTTTCCTTTTCTTCTTCTTCTTATTCATCGAGTTACTAGCTTCAAAACTTTCGCTCGACGAAGAAGATGGAATGGAAGACAACCTTGCAAGTGAAGAAGGTGAAGAAGACCTTACTGGTGAAGATGGTGAAGGATCAACATGAGGTTGATGATCTTGGGGGGAAGTGCTTACGACCGACGCACTTACTGCATTCGGGATTACCTGAGTGGAAAACAACCATACCAGTAATCCAATAGTGAGACCTAGAAGGCTCAAAGTAGCGATGTGAGGAGGACCAATGTTTCCATAAGAAGGAGAAACAAAAGGTTCCCCTGGAGTAGAGGTTCCTTCATTGGTCATTTTTGGAATTGACGCCATGAAAAACAAAAATCCAATTTAGAGTCCATTAGGGAAAACAAACAACACATGCTAAAAATCTAGGAAGCAAGCAAACAAACAAAACCTTCTCACAATGAACGCACTAGTTGGTGATGAAATCCAACATCGTGGGAACAAAATAGGAAGGGGCTGAGATAGAGCAGGTGGAAAAGTTACGTTGACGACCTTCTTAATGGACTTACACCCTGGTGCAAGCTCCCACACATAATCGTGGGTATACCCTCCAAGGAGCCCAAGTGAGTTTCACCAACGTCGATTCCAGGTACCGTGAAGACTTTCCCCTCCACAGTCACCTCGTGTAAAGAACCTAGAAAGATAGGCCACTAAGGTACCACCAACAACAATAAAGCCTGGGGGAAAAATCGACAGTCCGATCCACACGCAAGGGCAGGGTATCTAGCCCAAAATCAACTCAAAAGGCTTCCACTCATAATTGTGGGTATACCTTGGAGTGATCCCCATAATATGTGCAATCTCTACACTGATGTCAACAAAGTAGGGTGAGTAACTCTGCCAACACCAATGCGACCTAGTGCTTGACCCTTGTGTGAGAAGGGTTTCCCAGGACAAAATGTAGTAAGTGGATTTAACTCTCCCTATCACAAGATACTATGTTTGTTTGCAGCTTTGGAAAGTTATTTTTCACACCCATTCCAAAGCCCTACAGCTAATCTAATGTAGGTTTGCTACCAGAAAAGATAAAAATGTCTAAGAAGTTTTAATAAGCGCTTTATTTTATGGTTGTTGTTACTCAAAAGGAAGATGGCATGGACAATATGGTGTTTTGACCAACTCGAAAATTATGCAAAGATATGAAGATGCAATTGTTTCATTTCAATCAAATCTATGCTACGAGAAGGAGAAAACATTTATCATTCCCACATGCACAATGTCCCAAAATATATTAAACTCATCAATATGAATATTCTCAAGAAATGAGAAAAAGGTACTGTACACCAATGCACAATTCATGGCCCCCCCCCAGCCATGAGGGGGAAATGTTTTCATAATTTAAGATCAAAAAATGCCAAGAATCATGCAATTTCACTACATCAAATGCAAGGATGCCCCCAATCTAATATCAAGCAAGAAATTAAATCTTTTTGTTTCAAAACTTTCACTAAAAGCAATAATGAATTTTGTTAAAACAAAGGAACCCAAACTAGTCTTTTCAATTGCATAAGAAAATAATCTTTCAAACCAACAAGCAAATGAGAAAAAACCAAGAAAACTTAATTCTCAACCAATCACTGGATCCCAACAAATCTAACACATTCAAAATTGGAAGTCAGAGAGAATGGTTCTGCCAGAAGAGTCGAGAAATGAAAATCAAGCCACACATGCCAAGAAAAACCTTGAAACCCTAAACTTGTTTGAGCATGCAAACAAAAGCAAGAAATGTATCAATCCAAGATCCAAGAAACTCATGAGATGTATTTCAACTGATCTGGGCAGTTAGAAAAACAAAAACTCAATTTCAAAATTTTTGAAAAGACTGTTCGCAGGTAAGCTGTATAACACAGTGCAAGAATTGATGATTCTTGCAATATACCTTTGAGCAAGGTGTGAACACCTCGCACTGAACCCTATGAGCAGGGTGCGAACCTGACTAGTTCTCGCAGGCTGCAATGGAATGCAGTGCGAGAATTTTTGAACATGTCAAAAAATTTGAAAACTGAAGTAAATTTTCAAAAATATCCTGGACTCAAAAGGTCTATCAGGGTATCTTGAAGACTCAAAGACTAATATGACAGGAGACAGATAAAGCCAAATCAAATGGCCACAGAAAAATACAAAAATCCACCAAAAAATGGGGTTGATCCCCAGTGGAGTCACCAATTTTGGTATAGGATAAATATGTAAGTGCGGACACAAACCGATCTCCCTAGATCCACCTGGATCTAGAACAAAACAGGACATAATGATACTCTTTCCCTAGATTTAACCTATTGAATGAACTAAGAGACAAGGATCATGAACATACCTTATGAATGCTTCCTTGGGTCTTTGTTGTTCCAAGCTTCGCTCCGACGCTCTTGTGTCATTTAGATCACAACAGTACAAAGAAATCGAGGTGAAAGAAAATCAATATATTCAATAGCTAATCTATACATATGATCAAGGAGTTATGTAATAAAGTGACAACATCTTTATGGGAAAGGGACACATTACTGTATTAAATTAATAGAAAGTGAAACTTACAACCTGAGCCTTGATGTTTGAAATCCTCCTTTCAATGGCTCCTAGATCTGACACACACACTTTCTCATGCATGAAGAAAATCAACCACTTTTGATGACCTTGCTAGTGTCTCTAACTACTGTAGCATCAATCCTTCATACAATATTCCACTAATTCTCCAATCAATCTCTTGCTAGTTTTCTTCTAACCTTTTCCATGAGAATTCCCTTCAATATATAAGAGAGGATAGATTAGTTACTTGGATAGGAATAATCCCAAGATATCAGGAAAACCAGTATTTGACAACCATTCGAATGCCAACTCACCCTTCTAGAAGATTCCTTTCTAGAAGGTTCAAGATTTTATCTTTTTTCCTTCCTTTAGAAGATTTTCGCACCCTGACAGTTAGGTACAGTGCAAACCCCTCACACTCCAGCTTAATGCATCCTGCGAGAATCATGGGTTCTCGCAGGAAAATATATAGGTATCTTGCGAACCTCCCTTAAAAATATGATTTCTGGAAGCAGACAAATGTAACTTTTCTCAGGAAAGTGTTCTAGTGAAGAGCCTGATTTCTCCATGATCATCACTTCATCATGACAATCAAAATTATGGATAACAGAGATATATATACAAATTTAGGAGGAGGATATACAATTGCAATATTCTCATGATCATCATTTCAATGCAACAGGTAAAGAAAAAATTGTTTATCATGTTCAGGAAAGGACAAAAGGTACTTAGTAACAAAAAATATTATGTCTTGGAAAAAAATCAAATTTAGGTACTTGTTTTATCCGATGATGTCCTTTCATAGCTCTGTCAATGGATCTTATCCTCCAATGGAGTCTCTGAATCACATTTGAAGTTTGATTTGAGTTGCCAATAAAATATTTAGGCTACTGAGTCTTTGGACAATGCAGTCGCCATGAAAATTTTGAATTCTAGATTCTTGAAAATGGGGTCGTCGGGTGAATGTTGTACAACCTTTTTGTGTCTAAAGACTTTTCACCATCAGTACTTAGATATGAAATTTTTCATTTCTCCCAGGGAATATTTCACCTTCATTCCTCGACAACGTGTTGGCAACCATTTCACATTTTTATCCTATCTTTATAAGCTGCCTACACAAGTGTTTTGGAACACTTGATTCTCATCACAATCTTTTGAATAAAACAACACTATTATCTTGCGCATTTGCACACCTCCCTTTTGTTCTCGTTTTCATGACTGCAAGCGTGAAAACTTTGAGTTTGAAGTCATGTCGATGGTATTAAAATCATCACTGGATTATTATTGTTACTCTTGTCTATGTGTTCATTGCATTTCTAATTCAATTATGGTCACACAGTTGGCAAGACACCAAATCTTTACTCACTTTGCATTTTTTTTTTAATATGACTTCATTTTATAAGTTTGCAATGCAATGGTATTCGAGTTATTGTGATTGAGTCCTTGATACAATGGTGGTTTGGTGTTCTATTGTCTTTGGTCAAATTTCTTTGGTGCAATGGTTTCATAACAAAGAATCAACATTGTGATTATAAGGGTATGCCAACTATAAATGTTTGGCGATATTTTTGTAAAAATATTCAAATTTCTAAGGATTTTATATAGTTTTTATAAAATTTTGGCGATTTTTAGGGTAAAATAATTTGATCCTATAGAATTGGGGCGAATCATTTTTAAAATAGCGAATCTTGTTTTTGGAAAAACCATGAAAAATTAGCCCATGAGCGAAATTTAGCCCCTAAAATCATCCATGGACCCTTAGTGCAATGGTTTCATACAAAGCATAAGTTTTATGGTCAAATCTTTGGTGATAAATTCGAAACATTTCTTTGTTTTAAATCATGCAAACACTATTGTTGTGCAAATATTCGGGTCAACTTATCATATTTTACAGTAGTTGTTTGATTCACATTACTTTTAACACACACCAATAGTCAATCACCATAGCGCCATCAATTGTACATTCGATATGAATGTTTTGCATGGACTATTTCATTCCACTACCTTCACACACTTAGGCATTAATTCCTGCCTTCTATCCCGGGTTACCTCTGTTGATTTTGGGGAAATCTTTGAGCTTTCGATCCTGTGTATACCCTGTCCAAACCCTTGTCCCTTTACCTCGCTCACTGTGTGCTCTCTACTATGGCAACTATGATGCGCATAGAACCTAATGGAATCCAAACACTCCTGCTATTTGACATTGCTCGTGAAGACCTGGAGAAAAGTGGCTGGCTAGTTTTTATCCAAACGTTTGAGGGTTTCAACCTTTCGGTCGCCCAACAGTTCGACCTCACCTTCGACGGATGTAGGGATAAGGTCGAAGATATCCAACTTGAGCTAAATGAGGAATTCCTCAGCTCAGCTGCAAGCTCACCAGCTAAGGGGCAGAGGTGGTTTAAGAGTTCAAAAGTGGACAAGGTTCCATGGCCACTCCTATTCACATCAAGGAAGATTGTTAGCTGTGATAGAGGTATGCTTGTCACTGCCCTTAAGACTAGGTGGCATGACCTATTATCCATTGTTAAGAAATTCGTGACTTGTGAAGGTCGTTATGGTTTGGTGTTTCTTTATCATCTCAGGTTTCTTATGAATTTTATAGACTACCCTTTGAATATGCCTCACTACCTTCTACGCAGTTTGTATAAAATGTCCAAGCGATTTAAGCATGAAAAGGTTGATAGCGGCATTTTCCATCACTGCTTGATCAAAATCATTATCGTTCATCATTTGAATCTTAGTGGTGACTATTGGCAAGCCTTCCTATCAAGGAATGGCTTTGCCACTCCCGAGTGTGTTCAAATGGACAAGGTTGTGGTCATTGAAACCCTAGTTGGGACTGCCATGCCACCTTATACCCTTCTACCCCCTGTCAAACCCTCGAATTGCCTCAACTGTAATGATCCCAAGCCATTATGCAAGGATCATCATTGTTTTGGTGTCTTTTTAAAACTTTTTCTGAGTGAGGTATTTCGTCAAACACGTTGTTGATCTACCTTTTAGATGTGTTTATATGCATGTATACAATGAATAACATAAAGCGATAACCATGGAACATACCTCGACCATATTCAATAAGATAGATAAGCCAAAACATCTCAATTCTTCTTTATTCATAAAATAGAGAAACCTGCTACAGTGAAGATGCCGATCTGGAATGCTCAACAGATGGACAAGAAGATAGACAATAGATAAGAGCTGCTACAAAATGCTCCCGCTAATACAAAAGATGCCTCCAAAGAATGAATGAGAAATGAAGATCAATACAAGTAGATTTGAATGCCAAACTCTCCAGCTGAAGAATGCCACGCTCCAATAGAAGGCTAAAACCCTCAATAACTCGGCCCTACTGCCAAAAGTGTCCAATCACCCTAATAAATATGCCAACTGA
>JZKD02S1668867.1:48500-63320 GCA_000966675.3 Picea glauca
TTAGAGACTGTGAGTAAAAAGCCACAAGCTTCCACCCTTAGTACTCGCAGAAATGTACCTCCATTTTTGTTAACTTTCGAAATCTTTAATAGAAACGTGCACAATTGTATGGTAGATTCATGAGTGTCATCCAATGTAATGCCATGGTCTATATGTCACAAGATTAATGCTGAAATTGAACCATCCACGTTAAAAATCATCCAACTTGATCGAACTAGTGTTAAAGTTGTAGGCGAATTAAGGAATGTGCTTATAAGATTATCGTCTAACCCCAAAGTTCATCAAGTGATTGATATTATTGTTGTGGATATTCTAGAAGTGTATGGTCTGTTTTTAAGCAGGGACTGGTCAGAGCAGCTACATGGCTATTTCGCGACAGATTGGTCTCACCTATGGCTACCCGAGAACGGCAAGCCCAATAAGATCAAGGTAAATCATGAACGCTACCTAAAGCTCACAGTCACCGATTTGAATGATCCCAATGAACCATTTACACCTTCTACTGATTCACCCAAAATACAAGGGATGGATACCTTTTTTGGCAATTTCATGGCCGAGACTTCATCTATCACCAACCTAAAACAATAGTCTGAGATTGTAGCATATGTTCAGCCAACAACTTCTACACAATGGTCTCATGCACCTGATAAAAATCAAATTTGGTCTCTTCACTTTAACGGGTCAAAGTCCAAAGAAGGAGCAGGTGCAAGCTGCATTATTATTGATCCGGCAGGTGACAAAACCTTTATTGCATGTAGGTTAGAATTTGAATGTACTAATAACACAGTGGAATATGAGGCTTTATTACAGGGCCTCAGAAAAGCGTTAGATATGAACATTCAAAATTTGACTGTTTTTGGCGATTCCGAAATCGTAGTTAGACAGGTAAGAGATTCTATCCACTATCTATCTCCGCATCTTAAAAGCTACCAATCCGAGGTATGGAATTTAAAGAATAAATTTTCTGCTTTCAATATAAATTCTATTCCTAGATTGAATAATTCTGAAGCTGATCTATTATCTAATGTAGCTTCCAAACTCTTTTCTACAGAAGGCTTGTCCCTGAATGAATTCTTCGTCGAATTGTTGTTCAAGACATCCGTTCTGGACAACATCACGAATTGGAGAGTTTTCGATGACGATCAACATATTATTAGCTTCCTACATATGGAAGAAACTTTCAAGGTGCTGTGATGGACGAATGCACTCATGATGACAATTTGCGCAATTTCACGGTAATACCAGATCCAAGATCTCCTGAATCTTCATCGGACATGGTAAATTCGATCCCTAAATCTATAGTTAGATTAGAGAAATTTTATGATCTTCAAGATAAATTCAAAAAATCAATCAACTGTAAAACCAATAGTTCCTCGTTATCGTATGAAAAAGTAAACTTGGGAACTAATCACAACCCACAGCGCATTAACTTAGGGGTGGGGTGTTTTGAATAAGAAAAAGCCACATTTATTAAATTGTTTAAAGAATTTAAAGATGTTTTTGCGTGGACGTATGATGACCTTAAAACTTTCGACCCTAACATCATACAACATGTCATTCCTATGAAACCCCAAACCTTACCCTTTCAACAAAAGTTAAGAAAAATGCACCCTAAGCTCGAACCAACCGTCAAAAAAGAATTAAATAAACTCCTAAATGCTAAGATAATTTTCCCATTTAGGAACATGCAATGGGCTTCTAACCTTGTCCCTGTCCGAAAGAAAAGTGGGGAAATCAGACTATGTGTCGATTTCCGAAACCTTAATAGAGCATCTGATAAAGACAAATACCCTGTCCCACCCATGGAACAGATCCTTCAACATGTATTTGGTTTTGAGAGACTATCCTTATTGGATGGTTTTTCAGGGTACAACCAAGTCCTGATGTCTCCACCAGACCAACTTAAAACTACCTTCTGCGCTCCATGGGGCACCTACGCTTACAGGAAAATGCCCTTTGGATTGATTAATGTTGATGCCACTTTCCAGAGAGCGATGGACATCTCTTTTCGAGGATTGATCAATCAATCCGTTGTAGTTTACTTAGATGATGTTACTGTGTTTTCCAAAAACAAAACTGATCATCTAGCTCATTTAAGAGTCTTTCTACAACGATGTCATAAATACGACATTTCCTTGAATCCTAAAAAATCTATCTTTGCAGTAGAACAAGGTAAACTCTTAGGATTCATTGTGTCAAGCAAAGGGATGATTATCGACCCTGACAGGACTCAAGTCATATTAAAACTTCCCCCTCCCTCATCCAAAAAGTCTATGCAGTCTTTCTTAGGCCAAATAAACTTCGTCAGGAGATTCGTTCCCAGTTTTTCCGAGATGGTGAGACCTTTACAAAATTTAATTAAGAAATACGCACAATATCATTGGGGACCCTTAGAAAATCAAGCTTTCAATTCAATAAAAAATTCCACAATAGACGCTCCTTCTCTCATGATCCCCAACTTTTCGCAAGACTTCATGCTCTACACATTTGCTTCTGACCACTCCTACGTTGTCGTCCTAACTCAAAAGAATGTTGAAAACAATGAAGTACCCATTGCCTTTATGAGCTCTTCTTTCAAAGGCATAGAACTTAATTACCCAGAGGTAGATCAACAAGCCTATGATGTTTTCAAAGTAGTCAAACACTTTCGGTCTTATCTTTTGAAATCTAGGACGAAAGTTGTTGTCCCTTACCCAACCGTCAGGACTCTGTTAGTGCAGAAAGAATTAGGCGAAAAGAGGGCGAACTGGGTTACTTCCTTGCAGGAATGCGACATAGAAATTACCCCAGATCAAATAGTGAGAGGCCAAGGGTTATGAAAATTAGTTGTTGATTCAGCAGGAGGGCAACAAGAAGAAAACGATATGTCAAACCTAGGACAGGACAATCAAAATGAAATATGTTGTTCACAAAACTCTGTCAGTCCGTGGTATGACGATATAAAATTCTATCTTGAACATGGGTCAGCCCCCCGTCACCTAGATCCCACTAAAAGAAGAGCATTAAGATTAAAATCTTCCTCCTTTCATTTGATTAATGGTATTTTGTTTCATCAAAATTTTGATGGAGTACTAATGCACTGTCTTGAGAAAGATGAAGCAAAAAAAGTCTTACTAGAGTTACATGCAGGAGAAGCTGGTGGGAATTTTGGTGGTGATACCAATGCCCATAAATTTTTGAGAGCCACTTATTACTGGCCCAGGATTTTTAGAGACGCCCATGCCTTGTGTCACAAGTTTAATATTTGTCAAAAAGCATCAGGGCGGTTACAGAAACCAGCCTTTCCTTTGTAGCCTGTCTCAGTAGACTCCCCTTTTCAGCAGTGGGGCCTTGATATTATAGGTCCAATCAATCCGCCATCCTCACAGCAACATAATTTTATCATAAAAACCACGGATTACTTCACCAGGTGGTCTGAAGCTGCCACATTAAGAACTGTGAATACTAGTCAGGTAATTGCCTTTTTAAATTCAAATATTATTACTCGTTTTGGTATCCCTGACTGTTTAGTATTCGACAACGCTTCTTATTTTTTGTCTCTTGAGATGAGTCATTTTTCTCTAGAAAAAGGAATTAAATTGAAGTATTCTACCAACTACTACCCCCAGGGCAATGGATTGGCAAAATCAACAAATAAGAATCTGATTAAAATCATCAAGAGAACGGTATCTGAAAATCACAAAAACAGGCATAATGCACTGTTAAATGAAATCTGGGCTGATAGGGTAACACCAAAAACTACTGTAGGTAACTCTCCCTTCTTTCTCATCTATGGCAGAGAAGTAATTCTTCCACCACATATTCTTCTTCCCTCACTACAGCTATCGCAGAAAATACAAGAAGAAGACTGACCCCCTTTGGAAAACCGAATTAACGCTTTAATGAAACTAGAAGAGGCAAGAGCTCAAGCTAAACGTAAGTTAGATCAGCATCAACTAGTGGTCAAAATCTGGTTTGATTCCAACTCTGCCTCTGATAGGAACTTTGAAGTAGGTGACCTTGTCTTGAAATGGGACAAACCGCATGAGGGAAAGGGAGAACACACGAAGTTTTAGAACTTATGGCTTGGACGATTTTTAATTACTGAAAAATTGGGTCCCATATCTTTCCAATTATAGAGTCTAGAGGGATAGCTAAACACCTATCCAGTGAATGGCCAAGCTCTGAAAATATATTTCACTTGATGACAACCTTGTGTATACTGTGTAAATAGTTTTCTTTTGTTTTCTTTTCTTTTACTCTTTTGATTTTTATTTTTTCCCTTGCGCTTATCAGTTTTTGTTTTTGGAAATACACATACCTGCAATTTTGGAACTGTTCAGACAAAGAAAACAAAAAATTATTTCACTAAAATGACTGCTGAAAAATTGTATAAACATCAATTATATACTTCTGAAATTTACATCTGTGTTGAGAAAAGACTGTTGTTTGAAAGAAGTTAATTGATTTCGATCTGTGAGTAAAGCCTATCACAATCATCTATTATCTTCTTACGTTGTCCCTGATCCTTAAGGGAACGACTCAGAAGATGTCTCCCTACCTTAGAAGGTCAGTTTTGTAAATAAACTACCCCTAGATCTTAATGAAGGATAGTTTTAAAAATTTTTGTTGAGGTCTGTAAAAAATATGTCTAAAATATCATAATTTT
The DNA here is from genome assembly GCA_000966675.3 of Picea glauca. NCBI lineage: Eukaryota > Viridiplantae > Streptophyta > Pinopsida > Pinales > Pinaceae > Picea > Picea glauca. Next base: position 53,149 of record JZKD02S1668867.1, read on the forward strand.
CAGCATCACCCCACTCAATTATATATCTTTAAAAAATTAAATCATTAAAGAGCTGTGGGGAGTGCTTGTAAACCCACTGGGATGATGAACAGGTCTACTGGCAATGGATAAATGCATGCATGACGCCAAGACAACTTCACCGGGGTATTGAACAGGCCTGCTGGCAGCGAAGCAATGTTGGGTATATGAAAATTCGTAAAATCTTTTGACCTTAAAATGTCCTTTATTCTGATCTGGAACTTCTTGGCAGGATACAGATATCAGAGTGGGTTAAATGACAACCCTGTCGAGGCTATGAATGCCTACTGGCAGCAGTGGCTCTGTCAACGGTATTTGGGATTTTATCTTTAATATTGTGGTTCGCTTGTCTTAAGACTGTTATCAGTTTTCATCCTTTAAACACTACTGGAATATTTGATTAATAATGATCTTTAAACAATTTTTTGGTTGTCTTTGAGTTAGAGTTATTCTTATTATCATAATCTGAATTTGTTCTTTTGGCAGAGATAACTGATTCTACCAGTGTCTCGCCATTGTTGGTAGCCATTTCACATTTTTATCCTATATTTATAAGCTGCCTACACACGTGTTTTGGAACACTTGATTCTCATCGCAATCTTTTGAATAAAACAACACTGTTATCTTGCGCATTTCCACACCTGCCTTTTGTTTTCGTTTTCACGACTGCAAGCGTGAAAACTTTGAGTTCGAAGTCATGTCGATGGTATTAAAATCGTCACTGGATTATTATGGTTACTCTTGTCTATGTGTTCATTGCATTTCTAATTCAATTATGGTCACACAGTTGGCAAGACACCAAATCTTTACTCACTTTGCATTTTTTTTTTTTAATATGACTTCATTTTATAAGTTTGCGATGCAATGGTATTCGAGTGATTGCGATTGAGTCCTTGATACAATGGTGGTTTGGTGTTCTATTGTCTTTGGTCAAATTTCTTTGGTGCAATGGTTTCATAACAAAGCATCAACATTGTGATCAGACCCTTAGTGCAATGGTTTCATACAAAGCATAATTTTTATGGTCAAATCTTTGGTGATAAATTTGAAACATTGCTTTGTTTTAAATCATGCAAACACTATTGTTGTGAAAATATTCGGGTCGACTTATCATATTTTGCAGTAGTTGTTTGATTCACATTACTTTTAACACACACAAATAGTCAATCACCATAGCGCCATCGATTATACATTCGGTATGAATGTTCTACATGGACTGTTTCATTCCACTACCTTCGCACACTTAGGCATTAATTCTTGCCTTCTATCATGGGTTACCTCTATTGATTTTGGGGAAATCTCTGAGCTTTCGATCCTGCGTATACCCTGTCCAAACACTTGTCCCTTTAACCGGCTCATTGTGTGCTCTCTACTATGGCACCTGTGGTGCGCATAGAACCTAATGGTAGCCAAACACTCCTGCTATTTGAAAATGCTCGTGAAGACGTGGAGAATAGTGGCTGGCTAGTTTTTATCAAAACGTTTGAGGGTTTCAACCTTTCGGTCGCCCAATAGTTCGCCCTAACCTTCGACGGATGCAGGGCTAAGGTTGGAGATATCCAACTTGAGCTAAATGAGGAATTCCTCAGCTCAGCTACAAGCTTACCAACTAAGGGGCATAGGTGGTTTACGAGTTCAAAAGTGGATGAGGTGCCATGGCCACTCCTATTCACATCGAGGAAGATTGTTAGCTGTGATAGAGGTATGCCTGTCACTGCCCTTAAGACCAGGTGGCATGACCTATTATCCATTGTTAAGCAATTCATGACTTGCGAAGGTCATTATGGTTTGGTGTTTCTTTATCATCTCAGTTTGCTTATGAATTTTATAGACAACCCTATGAATATGCCTCACTACCTTCTACGAAGTCTATATAAAATGTCCAAGCGATTTAAGCATGAGAAGGCTGATATCAGCCTTTTCCATCACTGCTTGATCAAAATCATTATCGTTCATCATTTGAATCTTAGTGGTGACTGTTGGCAAGCCTTCCTATCAAGGAATGGCTTTGCCACTCCTGAGTGTGTTCAAATGGACAAGGTTGTGGTCACTGAAACCCTGGTTGGGCCTGTCGTGCCACCTTCTACCCTTCTACCCCCTGTCAAACCCTTGAATTGCCTCAACATTGATCTACCCGATACCATGGCCGACCCGTGTGGTAAAGATAATACTGAGACCGTCAAGAGGACTGTAAGGAAGAAAGGCATAGGTGATATTGTTTTCAACAATAAGGGAAATAAAATCGCACGATGGATATCTAGATGTGCTCGGAACAAGCCCAAACATAACACTGACCAGAAGCCTATTGTCTTGAGTGAGGATTCAGACTCTAAGATTGAATGCTTCTTGGCCGAGGAATACCCTTACTCTCATGGCCTCTGTTATGTGGAACCCTATGACTATGTTTCCAACCTATCCCCATGCCTCAAGAATGACCCTAACTTCCTGGGAATTAAGCTTCACAGTGGAACCACTGGTAACTTGAAAGATCCCTCGCCTGTAATGCCAAGGCCCAATCAATCACTGCGTACTCAATGAAATTCTTAGCTTGAACATTATTACACCGATGTTCCCCTGTTGCAATCTAAGATTAAACCATTAGAGGAATGAGTTACTGTGTTTTCAAAGGAGAACGACAGGCTACAAGCCAACGGGAAGAAGCAAAAGACTACTGGTTCAATTGTCTTCAGAAATGTTGAGGCAGCTACTGCCTTCATCAACTCAAGGTTATCCTAACCGAATCATTTTTATACACCCCAGGTATGATTATTTCAACATCGATTTTGAATGATTTGGTTAGCCGATTGTGTTTGCTCCCATTTTATTTCTGTTTGTTTAAATAGATTTAAAAATGATTCTGCTATTTTGATTTCATTTTGAATTATGTTTGCATTGAAGATTTGTTTGCTAAAATAGTATAGCTATGTTTTGATTGAACCGATTTAGCATGATTTGATTGCTCTTGAATTAGTATAATGATTGTGTCAGCCCTGAGTTAGTTCAATTCATTTCTGTTTAGTTTGATTCAGAAACGATGGTGCATGCCTTGAATTAGCATAGTCGTTTGTATATGCGTTGGATTCGTATCAAAGTTTAGTTTGATATAGTTCTGTTAGTTTTGAATTAAAAAATGATTCTGTTAGTTTTGTTTTGATTCAACAACAATTTTGTTAAGTTCTGAATTGACATAAACTATGGCGTTTGTGTTAAGTAAAAGATTTGTTTGATCGATTATAGTCTGTGTCGATTGAAATTGATTCATAAAAATGATTTTGTTGGTTTTCAATTGTCAAAATGATTCTGTCTATTCCAAATTGGTAATAAAAAGGTTGGTTGACAGATCGCATATATCCATGTTACCATTCAGTTAATTGACCACGATTTCATTTGTTTCAAATTGGCATAAAAGTTTTGGTTTGTTTTGGCGTGAATGATTTTCTTTGTTTCCAATTAGTAATTAAGATTGGTTTAATAGGTCGAATATATTTCTGTTATCATTTGGATTGATTTAAAATGGTTCTGTTTGCAAATAAGACCAGCTACAGAATCGTGAGATTTTGTAGCTGATCTTAAAATTTAGACTTTTGTTAATTTTACAAATAAAACATTATCTAAATTTGTTTATTCTTTTCCACCTACAGGTACCTACGAATTTTAATGCCAAATTGGACATGCTGTGGCAGTTTAGAACATTCTTTTTATGATGTAGTTTTGTTTTAGGTTGTTAGCTTAAGTTGGAAATAGAGACTTGGGAAATTGTTCCCAGATTTTTTGTAAACTGTTTTTGATAATTCCCACAAGGATGTTTTACCCTGTGGCCTTTATATACTCATTTATTTTTGTAATGGACCCATCACTGTTGGGAGAAAAAATTCTATGGATTTATGATGATACATACTCGAATGGAAGTGGATCTTTTGTAACAGCTTTAGCTTTCAATTTATCATACTTTTGTTCAGGTTTTGTGCATTTTAATTTGTGATTAAGTCATTGACTACTTTAGATATCAAGACTTGTTACAGGTTAATGCATTGTGATTTAAATTCTGTCCATATCTTATGTATCTCATTTTTAGTACAACAATCACTCTGTTTGAATTTAATTAACAAAAGGTTTATCTTCTTAATTAAATGAATTGTTCTGTACAGATCTTCACACAGGGATTTATCTAGCTGTGATGATTTGTAAATTTTAAGATTATTGTCATTTTATGTCTTGTTTGTTCTGTCATCTGTATTCGAAGAGCACTGCAGCTTCTTTCTTATGAGAATCTTGTGGAGAATCTGGTGCATATTTCCTCCCACCAATCAGCTAAATCAAGTACTTAGCACAGGACAAGTAGGAAGCGCTAATTTCATGTTAGCTTGTTATTTTATTTCAATAGTTTAATCAATATTAGGATTCACTTTAGCTTAGATAGATATATAATACAGATTGTAGTTCTTATTACTTATTTAGTTAGTTATTAGTTCATTTATCAGCACAGATTACTATCCTTATTGATTAGCTTAGATAGCTTTTATTTTATTTCTTTCTCATAAAAATCATAAAAACCAAAAATAACAGTTTTGTTGTCATAGGACAGTTCACCAATGATTTTTGCAAATTTAGATTAAAATTTGTATTTTGTAAGTACTGTAAATATATAATTGAGATCTAATTCTGTTAATAACTGAACTTTTAATTTCATAGAATTAATGTTGTATAATATTAGACAGTAAACTGTATATATGTATTTCAGATTTGTATATAGTTTGTTGTAGTTGCTTTTCTCACTTAGATTAGTTTCTTTAGTTTAGTTTTTCTTTCATTTTCTTAGGACTTAGATCGGCTAATGGAGCCGCTAAACCCATCGGGGTGGATCATCCCAAACGACTTGGGTTATTTAGACAACCCTGGACCGGATTCACTCCTCCAGTTGACGAGCGTTCAATTTCGCCCGTCAACACAACGGCACCAGAATGTTAGAACTCTGTAATTTTGTTCGGTTGATAAAACAAACAACAAAGGTAACTTACAAACCAACTTTAGAGCTGGGTACTATCCTGTTTAGCTCAAAGAGGGCTCTCTCATGTCACTTGGTGTTTCTTTGGCTAGGTTTAGTTTGTTTTGGAGGGGGTTTTATAAATATTTTTGCAAGGAAGGGGGAGGACACTCAGGGATATGGAATCGAATTTCTGAAAAATAATATGAACATTGACTAGTCAGTAGAACTCTCCAGAGGATAAAGGATAAATGAGGTGATGAATCTGAGTTATAATTTGTAATTTTCATAATGTAAGAAGAAAGGAGAAAACAACCAACTGTATCAGAGTATTAGTGAAATGAATTCTGAATTAGTTATGAAGAAACTTACACAGTTTAAATTGCTTAATCCAAGAGAATCATAAAATGAATCATGGGCCTTTAAACTATCCAATTTAAACAGAAGAAAATGCTAATGGAATAAAAAACACAGGAAATACATACAAAGAGAGAAGACAAAACTCATATCACCACCATTAGAATCTTTTCATGGAGACTTCAAAGACTTATGCATGTGTATTCTATTCAGGTTCAGAAAATTACAATTGAGTTCAAAACAACTAGAATTGTGCCGTTGCACTTCTGCCAACATTAATATGTTTGGAACTTCTAATACTTATACAATTCGAGTTCCTTTAGTTATAAACTGATTAGAATAGATGAACTGAAACGTTTCAGCTTCTAAAACTGATTATAATGATTACAAATGACAGTTTTGGTATGAGAATCAACTACAATGATTAACAGGAAAATGTTTTATGATCCAATTGTCGATTCCTCTGACGCTTCAACTCCTTCCTATGCTACATTCTCTTTGAAATGTCACTTGTACTCTTTCAAATCTAATTTTATTTATCCATATTCTCCTTGAACATTTGGGAATAATATTTTTTAATAAAAATAATTCCCAAATATTTTTTATCCTCTAGAATTAAATTTCCATATTTTAATTCATGCTCATGGTTTTGAAAAACCATTTATTGTGCTTCCCGTGGTTTTGAAAACCATGTATTGTTTTTCTCAATAAATATTTACCCTTTAACTGTGAAAACTATTTACTGGTTTGTTTCCCATGGTTTTGAAAACCATGTCTTGGTTACAATCTTTGGTAAAATATTTGTAATCCTCTTCTTTTACTTTTGTAAAAACTTTGAATAAACAATTATCCAAATATTTAGTCCACGTACATTTTCCCATTCAAAAACCTTTATTTCTCTGCCATAAAATTTAATTTTCACCTCTGTGATCTTTTTCCACCAGGAGGAAGAAATATTTTATGGCATTGGAAACTCCATGATTTGTTTTGAAATGCATTCCTGGAAAACTATCATGATATGCTGCACTTTTATGAAAAAAAATCATATATTAAATGTTTTCCATAGTATTTCGGGATTGGGAGGAGTGGTTTTAACCCACACCACTTTTACCTCTGAAATGCATCACGTAAGAACACGTCTCCCCGACCAAAAACCACGGGTTAAATTTTGGCCTGCTTTCCAAAATTACGTTTACTTTCAACCACCGAAATGTATATGTGCCCTCCATCCACCCTTTGAATTTTCAATGTTAGAAATTGATATTCGTGCCCCTGATTTGATGTGAGGTCATGAATTAAATATTGGATTAAATATTAATATAACTATTTTAATATAAAATTATTTATATTAATAATAATAAACCCTTTTTCCATTTTCTAAGGACTTTGGGCATATGAGGCTTATCACATGACTTTGTGGATAGGATAAGGGTTCTTAAGCTTAATAAAAGGAATATTTTTAATTTCCAATGGGAATATGATAATAAGAGTAAAAATGAATGAAGTGATGGAACCGAGGGATTTAGATAAGCATTAAGGCTAGATATAGGTTTGGGACATTTTCCAATTTTTTACTCATGGAGGACATGACTATTTTGGATGATTATTCAAGTGAAGGATTTAGGTGATGGGAGCTTGATGGAGTTGGTGAAAAAGTTTTAAAATCTGAGTGGAAAGATAACACAAGGACAAGATGCTTTGGAAAAATTAATGCAAAATAGCATGTGATAACAATGGGCAAAAGGCTCCATGTGCATAGGAGTTCCAAAATCTATAATACTGGATGTGGGTGGCCTTGAAAACATATCAACCAACTTATTAGTGCTTACCTTCTTATATTTGATGACTAGATGAAACTGCTACAAAACCCCTATCTACTTGTAATGTCTAGTATGGTGTATATTATATTGAGCCTGCAAATACTATAGTGGTTGGTGATGAGTGTGGATAATGGTATCCTTACCCATTAGATAATGCTTCCATTTATTAAAAAATTGAATTAGGATGTATATTTCGTTATCATATGTAGGGTATTTCATGACTTCCCCATGAAAAATGTCATAATTATAGCATACTAGCTTACATCCTTGCATCAAGATTGCTTCCATATAATATCCACTTGCATTTGTCTCTACTTGGAATGCATTATGAAAATTGGGTAATCTGATAGTGGTTCTTGACTGTTCTTCTATTTAATCTCATCAAAATCGTTATGTTAGTTGTTTCCCCACTGGAAACACTTTCCACTGAGTGGTGGAGCTACCACTAAAAAAGATGATATGAATTTTTTTAGGTACTATGTTGCTCAAAAAAATATCCTAACTTCAATAGGAACTAGCCACTTGAGGATGGCATCAATCTTCATGGGATTTATCTTGAGTTCCCCTCCACTAATCACATACCCCAAATACACCAATGAATGCTAATAAAACTCACATCTCTTGAGTTTTTCCAGCAGCTGATGCTCTTTTAGAGTCTCTAACACCTATTGAGATGTGACATTTTTTTAATACACTATTACAAATGAATCTAGATAGGGACGCAGTGCATCATTCATCCATCACATAAATGTAGTTCTTGCATTACATAAAACAAAATACTTGACTACCATTCCTACAGACCTTTCTTTGTCTTGAAGGTGGTCTTTCATGTGTCTTTTTATTTAACACGTACGTAGTGGTATCCTAAATTGAGATCCAACTTAGTGAAGTACTTGGCATGATGCAACTATTCTAACAAATAATTGGTCCTAGGTAGAGGGTATAGATTCTTAAGTGTGATCTTGTTCAAATATCTATAGCTGATACAGATTCACCAAGTCCCATCCTTCTTGGGTACTAATATGATAGATGACCCACAAGGTGAGGTGCTTGGTTGAATTACTCCCTACTCCAGTAGTTGTTGCAACTATTTTTTCACTTCCTCTACTTCTAAAACATACTATCTATACAACCCAATATTTGGTAATGGGGAGTCGAGCAACAACGATACATAATTCTTCACTTCCCTCTTAGGTGGCATCCCTTTAGGCTCCTAAAACACTCAGATGCATGCCTGCAACAACTCCTTCAACTATTGTTTCTACTTTTTGGTACATTCCTCCAGGGATGCCTTTATTCTTACCAATTCCTCTCTTGGATGATTCTCTCCTAAGAAAATAAATACATATTGTTACTATAACTTATCAAGTGTTTGGCTTGATTGGAACTTACCAGAGAGATATTCAATTTACATTTTTTGTGTATTGATGATGTAACACTTCCCATCCTTGATAAGGTGGTATTGGTTTTCTCCTTGTATGAAGATTACATCCTTCATATACATGTAGGGGCTTCCAAAAACTACAACACACACATCAAGGGGTACTACGTCTAAATCCACTTCATCAATAAAATATGCACTTATAGGAAAATAGATCTTACACTATTTAGTGACTTTTATATCTTCATCCTCATTCACCCATTCCAATAGATATGGTCTCAGATGATCATAAACCTCCAACCCAAGCTTGTTGACCAAATCATTTTCTATGAGGTTGTATTGTGACCCAAAATCAAATAGAGAATTTACCTTGGTATTTTTGACATGGATATTAATATGGAAGATGTTTTTCATATCCTTCTCTTGCTTGTGATGAAAGCTACTTAGGTTCACCTCATTTTTCACTAAATTTTAGACACCGTAACCTCACATTATCCTTGTTCACACATGGCAACATTATCCATGTTTCATCTTTATCCTTTGGTACAATATTTGAGGAGTTAGTTGAGCCTTGAAATGACTAGGGGGGATAAATACTCATGCACCCTATGGTTTTGACCCTCCACCTCATATACCTTATCCACTCATTCACACATCGCTAGGTAGTGTGCTCCACTATGAGGAATTATTCACTCCTTGCATAACCTTGTTCACACTTTGCAGACATTTGAAGTTATAATGATGGGTTGACTTGGTAAATGGGGTCCACTTGCACATATTTTGAGGAGAGAAGATAGATCTATGTGGACACAGTTTCACAAACTTCAAGGCCACACTCTCTATGGTGATATTTTCATGGTTGACTTGGTCAAAGTGGACACATATGAATAAACTTCAATGGCGCACTATCTCTTTGTGTGAAGGGCACATGCATAAATGAATATTTTATTGTGATGGATACTATTAAGTGGAAACAAGGAAATCCTTCCTAGGGTGCACTTGTGGAGGGGATATTATATTTTTTTAACAAAGTCAAAGTTGTTAACTAAGTGTTATCACTGAAATTTCATTCGCACAGGGCAACAAGAACTCCGCATTGTCAGCACAGAAAAGTAGTCATTCATGGCACAAGGATTAAACCCACAGCACAGCAAAAGGGTCAAAACTATACAAAATGGCCAAAAAATTACAAAGCGCTTTGCACCCACTAGGAAAGCGCACGTGTGCGCAACATCTTCGTACCTGGAGTGCATATGCGTGGTTGTGGGGTAAAAAACCCGCGCGCCTGCCAAACGGCGCATTTATGAAACTGGTCGGCCTCCCAAGCACTAATGGATCAGCTCCCAAGTCGATTTAACACCAAATTCGAGCTCAATCTGCATGGGGAGGCTGGTCAAAGACCTAATTGTGCCCTAAAGAGCCCCTTTTCACATTCAAAAGAGGTTGCATAATAACCCAATGCTTGGCTATAAAAAGCCATGAATGACCATCATTTCTTCAAGGAATTCTTCATACTGTTATGCTGTTGAGATTACTAGAGACCCCTTCTTTGGCAACACACATTGTAAGCTGCATTTCATAAGCTATTCACCCCTCACTTGAGTGAATAAGC
>JZKD02S1668867.1:75287-94241 GCA_000966675.3 Picea glauca
TGAATCAATGTCACAAAACTTTGGACAATTTTCCACTTTTCATAAATTAATTGAACAACATATATTTATTTCAATTTATCAACCAATATATAAAAGAATAAATATTTTATTTATTCATTTAACTTGAATGAATACATAAGATCAATATTTATCTTCAAACAATTATGAGACACCCAACTATTTGTTACAAGACCCATCTTGTAGTTCTCATATCCAACTGAGAAATGAGGAATCCAACCCTCATAACAAGACCCAGCCTGTTGATCTTAGATCCAACTGAGATGTGAAGAATTCAATTCTCATACAAGACCCAGCTTGTAAAAAGGCACCAACCTGATAGAATGAACCTTCATTCAATCCATTATATATAAATATATATACTTCAACAAATTCAACTACTTCTTTTGTTCACCATAATTTTTTGTTTATATAGTCTCCTAATAGGTATAATAGGTATGAGTTTGAAGCATTATGTCCCTTTGTTTGAACCATTACACCTCTTCATTTGAATTAATAATAATAATTTCTATTATTATTATTATTATTATTATTATTATTAGTTTAATTTAAAGACTTCAAATCCCTTGTTTTTCATTTTATTTTGTTTTAGCTAAAAACCTATCACTGCAAATGTTTTAGAAATCGATTTCTACGGAGGCAATTCCTTCAAACCATTTTTCTCATATGATCATATGCATAGAACCACAAGATTATTAATTTAAGTGTTGCCTCTTCTTTCACCCAATCTTGTTATCTCCGAAGTGATATCTTCTAGAGCAACTTCAATTCACGGTTTTAATCCTCATCATTGATCATGATTTCAGATCAATGGTCTAATCATTCTTTTAAAAGACTCATTTCTCACATTTTATTATCCTTATATAATGGTTTAGATTCAATCGTGAGATGAACGATTGTCGTTTCCTTCAGTACTTCGCGACTTTGGGGGTTTGTTATTTTTATAAACTTCCAATTCTCCCGTACTAAATGTCATCGAAGTGTTAATATTGAATTGATGTTTGTCCATAAACTTCAATGTTCCAGATGTTATTTTGGAGCTTCGGTACTCTAGGACTCCGGGTTACTAGAATTCTGAGTAGTTCAATTCCTTTGGAATAATAACCTATTGAATAAGTCATAATGCAGTGGTGACTTCTTGTTGGTAGTTAACACCTCCACTTACACTATCCTTCCACTATTCTTGATCAACGATTGAGAATTCTCCTGAATTAGATCAATGGTTAGCATTACTTCATGATTTACGCTTTACTTTATCCTTCCACTGTACTTGATCAATGGTCGAGAATGCTCCTGAATCAAAACAACGATTAGCGTTACTTCATGATTTATGTTTACTCTATCATTCCACTGTACTTGATCCAATAGTTGTGACTTAATCAAACATTGATATGGACGACCATTATTTACTTTGGGACTTTCAGCCTCTACAATTTTTCAACCTTCCGAAGTACATTTCGCGGAAGTGCTTATTAGTACTTTCTGCTTGATAACCTCCACAAGTCCAAGAGCTAGGATTGTGGGCTTAACCATTCCAAGAATTTTAACTAAAGGTCATGATTAATCCTGGAGGATCTTAGATCAATGATCATCATTGACTTCAGCCTTCGGTGCTTCGGGTAGTTGTTGGTTTCCCTCGAAAGACAAACTCATTGAGTGACATAACTTGTTGACATCACTATTGACTTGGCATTAGCCGAGTGGTCACCACATGTCACTTAGATTCATGACTTATGTAACCTTAAAGTTCCAACTAGACCTAGAAACTTGTCACCATCTGATTGCACCATGTGTCCTTGCTAACGTGGATATCCTAATGCGACACATGTACTCCTCCTCGATCTAACAACTGTGATCAGTTCTAGATCAATGTTCTAGATTCATTTCAGCCTTCAGGACTTTTGGTTATCCATTCCCAATTCTCAATTCTCCCTAAGTGATATTCCTTGAATAAAACACGAACAACCTAACTTCATCTAACGATCCATTTTTTATGCTAAAATCTCAACATGATCCAACGATTGTAGAGATTTTGGATATTTCAGGCTCTCATGAATTCTTGATCCAATGAATGTGATTAGTTCTATATCAATGTTCTAGATTCATTTTGACATTCAGGACTTTGGGTTATTTCTCTCCCACTTCCCAATTCTCCTGAAGTGAGATTCCTCGATTAAACCTCAAGTAACTCCCAGATCTGACGGTCCTGGTTTGTCCTGAAATCTACACTAGTGGACAAGATTCTCCCTTGATTATTTTGTAGTTTTACTGTGGGGATTTCAATCCTGATTGCGATTCTATAATGACATTTCCCTTATGCACTTTGATTAACATTTCTTTCTTCTAATATGTTTCATCGTTATTTCTCTTGAGATTTTTTAATAATTGTTTGTGCATTGATTTATGCACTGATATTCAGTTGCTAAGCCTCCTGATCTCTTAATTCCTTTTACTTCGTTATTACTTTTATACATGTATTATATGCATGCTAACTCTCCTGAGCTTTAGAATCATAGGATCAATGTTGATCCTATTGTGATCAACAATGATCATGAATTTCTCCTGCCACAAGGTTATGTTCCTCTGTCCCAAGGTGATATTTATTTTCTTCTGATTATTGTACATGTTCAAATCATGTTGTCATCAATGAAAACAAATAATCATCAATTCCAACAATCTATACCAAACTAAGAGACATACTAGCACTAATTGAATAAAATTACGAAGGATTAGGTACTACCCAGGGATCTGAGTAACCCTATGATTCAATAGCACTTGAAGAGATCATACAGATAGGAGTTGTATTTGAAGCAGTGAAAGGTGGAGGTAAGGTAAATGTACTCATCAATGATGAATCCTTGAACATGCCCACACCAACAATATCATACATACTCATGGAACCACCGACAAACAAAATGTTTGTAATGAAGTTAGCAATGGAATTTGGAATATAATAGGCCATTTATTTATAGTGACCACTTTCCATTCATGAGGAAAGTGGAGAACACTACATACTAAGGAAACTACAACTATAATCACATAGAACCAACTACACCCTAAAAAAATATTGTAATCTAATGGGGTGTCGACTTCAATCGAAACAATCTTTCCACCTAAATAAGTAGGAAAGGTGGGAATGATTCCATGAGGTTTGAAAGTCTGACCATCAAATTCCTTTAAAATGGTGTTTGACTGTATGATCTCTGGTGAACCTATGGCTCTCCAACATGACAAGGAAATGATGCAAGTAAAGGATCCTTCATAAAAAAAGTCATGAAGATATCAGTCCCATGCAAAATCACTTGAATTTGAAAAGTGATTTGGTGGGGAATCCTAAACCAACTCTGGTTAATGTCAAAAGTAATTAAGTGGGTGTATGAGGGATCAATTCCACATATTGTAGTCAAAAATTATTTACACTTCAGTGGGAAGATTTTTGAGGACTTAAATGGAAGACATGGCACATGGTTTCTAGACTTAATCTTCCACAATAATGAAATTATGGGAAACCCATGCATTGGGATTATGTGTTGAACTTCAAAGAACTCCTTTGGGTGGGTGAAGCACTACATCAAATAATGAATTTTATATAGAGAGAGGGACACTAGGATGAGATGACGTTTGATCCTTGTAACACCCCCAATTTTAATCCCCACAAATTATAACATAACTATATAAATGTGAATTAGACTGGTGAGTCGAAGTGTTGGGGGAAAAGATCCCCTATTCATTTAATCTGGCCGAGGGGATGGCCTGTTGTTGAGAGAAAATGAACAAAAATGCCTATGGTTGGGAGGTTCATCCTTTATATGCATCTAGTTGGTTAATTATTAAGACATAAGTGTTTTTGTTATGTTCTTCTGTTATTCCATTGTGTAAATGTTTATCTGAATGATATGTTATCTTTTGATGGGTTTCCATGCATTCATGAATTTACAAATTCTATAGATGCATGGATAATTTGGCATGTTGTTTGTTATAGTTTTGTGGGTCTTATACCCCTTTTTTTTTGTAAATGTATGGGACGTTTTAAATTTGATTTAAGCACACTAAGTCATTTTCCACAGTGACGGTACTCAACATGGGTTCTGGGTATGTTACAAAGTGGTAGCAGATCTTCTGGTTCAAACATTAGGCTTGTATGGACCAAACAACAACGTGAATTCAGGAAAATTTGTTGTTGTATATTTTTTCTATGACGAATTTGGGTAAAAACAGAGAAATTTAGATAGAAACCCCAAATGCGTGAGAAAAAATTGAGTTTAAATGACTGAGGATTATCTAATATAGGTTCAATGGCATCGATATGCATAATTTCTTAGCTAAATTCGACCTGGAATGTCAAATTTCACATTTTGATTGCCACTATATAGTTGCAGGAAGGTTGGTGAATCAATGACCAATACAGTTTTTCATCTTACAGTCAACAACACAGATTCACTTTAATAAATTTAAAAATTCACAAGGTTTCGTCCATTTGAAAGGTTGAGTAGACCAACAATTGATATTCATTTTTGGTAGTTTGGAAGTTGAAGTAGATCGACAGTCTACATTATTTTCATTTATTTATAAGTTGGAGTCAATTGATGGTCAATATCATCTTGTCTTGGACATCAAAAGTCCAAATCCATTAGGGATTTTGTCGAAATTTATAAGTGTTGGAAATTCACCAAGAGAAATCACTAATGGTTGGGTCGGTTGAAATGGAGAAGATTTGTTTCAACCAAAAGAAACCTCCAATGAATGATGGTTAATGATTGATGGTCAGGTGTCTATAGACTTGGACAAAGTTGGTATATCAACGACTGCAATCATTTTTCAATGGGAGATCGACGATCCAAATTCATCGGGAGTTTGGTTGAAAATTTCTAACTGTTGGATTTGGCTAAAGGAAACCTCTAATAGTCGTTGGTCAAGTCAGCCAGATGGGAGAAGTGTTTTTTTCTCCAATAGAAATTGTTGATGGCCCATGGATGATGGTTAGTTGTTGACATAATTGGCAAAGTGCTTCAATTGCAGAAAAAAAATCGTTGACGAGCTTTGGTCGAATTTCAACTGATTCAATGAGGTGTTTGGATTGAGCAAGATAAAGCATCAATGGTCAGGTGTCAGTCGATTCGACAAGGTGTTCGGGTCATCCAAGAGAAACAACCAAAGACCAATGAAGAAATTAGGGTGTTGACATGTCATCCCATGTTAGTATCCACGTTTCATGCCACATCAACTAGACTTACATGTTAGAGTCTACGTGTCATTCCATGTTAGTTGTTTTCATGTCATCCAAGAGATGGTCAATGGTCGATGGTCGGGTCGGGAAATTTGGAGAAGTGTTTTCATCAGCCAACAAGGATGGTCTACAATCGATGGTCGATGGTTAGGGGTCGAATGAATTGGTAAGGTGTTTCATCCATGAACGAGAGTCGTCGAAGGCCATGTTGAGGCCACAACAACCCCCCTTTTACTTTATCTCTTACAAGCAAAAGGAAAGGGGCCCCCTAATAAAATTTTCATCCCCATTTCCTAATCTTGTACTGCTTCATCCTTATGTTAATTCTTGCCTACCTTGAGGGATATAGGATTTCAAATAATGATTGTATTTGAAATATAATATATATATATATATCAAAAGTGTAGTGCGAATGGATATTTTAGTAAGTAATAAACACAGGAAAACCTGTGTTTAAAAAAATAAAAATTAATTATTGTTAATAATGAAAAAGTGTGAATGCATTAATAAAATTCATCATGATATGTGGCCTCTCATTTATTACAACTACTGGAAAACTAATTAGCATATTAATTCCACTCTCGATATCCAAGACGATTCCAGGCAGCCCAGGCAACGATCACACCTAGGATAGACAAATTATATTATTAAAAAATTCCACCTATCTCCAAATTATATAATAATAAATTTCTTTCGACATGCACATATTTTTAATTTTAAAGCATTTTGATTGGCTATTTCCATATGACATGGAATCCATATTAGGGTTTGGAGTGCATTTTATAGCGAAATTTCCTCTAATGTGCATATGCTCTAGAAAAATGGTTGATTCTGTCAGAAGGTTATTAGTCTATCCAAAAAAAATTCCGAGAGAGAAAAGATCACCTTCACACCCCTTAAATCCCTTCCCCATGTCAAATATTGGTGGAAAGGTTACTGGGAGAGCTACATCGTAGACGAATCTATGCCATTTTTAAGAGAACCTGCATGGGCATCCTTTGTAGATTCCCTCAAGGTGGAGTTTTATCATGTCGAAAACTATGGTTACCAGTACATGAGATGGACGACTCTACATTAGAAAAGAGATCATGAGGTGTCAGAGTACACTAAAATATTTCATACCTTGTGCATAAATATGGGTATCAAATACTCAAATGGGAACCTATTTTTTAAGTACTACAATGGTCTGCATAGGTACATTCAAATAAAGATGGATTTCTTGGACATCTCCTCACTAGAGGCTACTTATCGATATGTAGTCAAAATTGAGCAAAAAATCAAAGAGTGTAGTAAGAAAGAGGTTTTGTTTGCAAATGTGGCATAAAAAATTGTGAGCTATCCTCATATAAAATCCCCATACCAAAGGTGGACTCAGATGCAGATCGATAAAGAAAAGGGTCCTTGCTATAGTCTGGCAGATTCAAAAATGGGGCTAACATCAAGGATGTCTTCAAAGATTCAAAAGATGAATTTTCTTGGTCATCCCATATGAAAGGTACATCATTCTTCAAAATGTGCATGATCCCTTTCACAATATCTGCATAATTTTCATTGGATCTTCTATTGTGGAAAATTTTTCCCCACGAACAGGTGAAACCCCCCTTGTATCTAGACCCCTTTGATCCAAGACAAAGAGAAACATATGGTTACTACTTTCCCCTTATATCTACTCTCTATGTCAACAATCATAATAGGAAGAGAAGGATATATGACTCACCTCTTTTACGTCAGTTTTCCTCACTGCTCCAACCCTTGATCTTGATGTCCAAGCTCCAAAAGAAGTCTTGTAAAGAACACAACAATACGTTCTTATTCTACACTATATTGTCAAGTAGAATAGATCTATCGATGATGAATTATACAATATTAGAAATGCACATGGTGAACACATAGGCATGAAGGGTGTTGAAACATATATATTTTTCTAA
Source organism: Picea glauca (assembly GCA_000966675.3). Taxonomy (NCBI): domain Eukaryota; kingdom Viridiplantae; phylum Streptophyta; class Pinopsida; order Pinales; family Pinaceae; genus Picea; species Picea glauca. The sequence goes on from JZKD02S1668867.1 coordinate 82,461, forward strand.
ACCTTAGACTAAAAATAAATTTCGTTTTTTGTTGAAATAAAAAGAGCACAAAAATTCACTTGTACAATCATCATCAAAATAAAGTCTTCCGATCAATCCAAAGGTTTAAATGTCTTAAAAAATTATGGAGCCACCTTTTTAATTAATGAATCAATCTATATAAATCTTTTCTTTTGAAATTTCTAGAGTCGGGGTTTCGCAAAATGTGAAGGTTTGATATTGAGCATCCTCGAAGTATCGATACCCGAACTCACAAAGGTTTTAAATGTTAATCTGGGTTCATTAACGATTAAGTAATATTAACAAGAAGTAAATCTCGTCGCGACTTCACGATTCGAGATGCTCTCACATATAAAGGTTTTGAAGTCCCGATACCCGAACTCACGAAATTTTTAAATGTTAAGCTGGATTCATTAATGATTAAGTAAGATTAAAAAAAATTAAATCTTGTTGCAACTTCATGATTCGGGATGCTCTCACATATGAAGGCTTTGAAGTCCCGATACCTGAAATCTCGATTTTTTAAAAACTAATCACGATTAATCAAGGGTGTTAAGCATTATTATACTTAATTAAAACCTGTCGCGTCTTCGCATTTCATAAGTCTTAGTTTAAAATCCTTTAAAGATCCCAGAGACCCGAAACGCCAAAAATTGATTAAGTGATAGGTATGATTAATTAAGGTATTAAATAAGGATTATACTCTAATTAATATATTTCTCAAAATTAACTCGGATACATTCAAATTTTGCACTTTTCCCGAGATATCGACCATAAATGACATTAATATTTGATTTAGGAAATGATTCCAAATATGATCAGATTTTAACGCCCAAATATTTTATTAAAGGAATTAAACGTGTTTTCAGTTAAGGTGTACGCATGGTTTATGCATTTAAGTAAAAAATGATTTTTAGTTCTAAATCACTTTCTTGTTTTCTTAGCACTAGCTTAGCGAAATAACTGGTTTTCTGCATTCTCATTCTCTATAACAGGTAACAGAATTCTGAATTTGATATCATGGCTCCACGCAAAGCACCTTAAGTAGCTGGTGAAAGTTCTGGCCAAAACACAAACATTGTTTCTGATACTTCGGCCAGAAGTATAAACATAATTAAAACCTGGATGCATGTGTTCAACACCATACAATATGAAGTGGTAAACTATCATGATGATTCAAGCGATAATGAAAACAATAACTTATATACCAAATATAAGATTATCATTCAAGAAGGACTGCATAATATAACAACCAAACAGAAGTTGTTACCTTACACCGACATGATTAAATGGGCATTGGATCATGTAGATATCCCAACTTGAATGATATTCAACTCTCATAAAGTATCTGTTGGGTCGTTTCGACCCGAACACATACAGGTCATGTATAAATTTTCTGCAACATCAAACTTCATTTATAATGCCATTTTTCTAGAGAATACTAGTAATGAGTGTGATCAGTTTCAAAAAAGTCTTTCTGACCTGATCAAAGACTGGTGTTCATGCCTTGAAAAATTCAGAGTCGAATCTCACGACGTATATTCTGTCTCATCGCTTGAACCACAATTCATGTATATAGCCATGATGATGTGAAGAATTTATGGGAAAGAGAACATGGCCCATTTCTACCTACCATGGGTTCCCATTATTCACTCAGTTGTGGAAGGGTTTTCTTTTGACCGAGCAAAGATATTGTCAGATAATCTGGCTGGAAAAACCTCAAAATACCAAATGAAGAAAGGAAAATGGAAACCATCATCATTCTTTATGTCATCTTATGTTATGGATGCTATTTGTTTCATGACGCCTTTCCCACTGATGAGTTGGAGTTGGACTCCAAATAGTGCTGAACCAATTCATGATTACCATTCGAAGCTTTGGGAAGACGAGGAAAAAGATTTCTTTTATGAAATTTTTAACTGGGTAGTGGTGTCGATGCATATTGTTATATTTGGTCATCCACCACCAAGAATTTCAGACAAGGTTATGGTTAGCTTGAGTAAAGTGGAAGACTAGTACATAGAGAGAAATTTCTCTTATATCAAAGTTTTCGGCTGCTCGGTCCCTCCATATGCATTACCAAAATTTTTACCAGATAGACTGGTGTGTCGTGAAGTTGCATGACAAACTATAATTGGCGAGATTATCAAAGAGATAAAAGTTGTGCAGAAAAAGGTATGGCCATCTTTTCCTTTGTCTATTGGTTCATTTTATTTATTAGATTTCGGACACTCCAGGGTGGAGGCTACATCTTTAGAAGAGATAAATATGGTTAGCATTGAGTTCAATAAGAACGACCCACAAAGGGTTGTGGGAAACCATATGGCCAAGTGCAATATTAAAAAATATGAACATGAAGATTCCCCTCATGATGAAATGTTCTGAGGGGTAAGATATTACCAAGAAGTTCTGAGCGGAGTATGAGCTCTGCTACCTGGTGAAATGGATGAGTTTTACAATTTCCAAAAACACCGAAGAAGCATCCTACCCAAATTATTACAAGGGAAAAGCCTAAAATCTCCATATACACAACAAGAAGAGACCCAAAATATAGAAATCAGAAGCTCTGCCAAACAATAAACCCTAGAATATCAGAAGAAAGTTGAGGTCTCAACTCAAAATGGAAGCATCCCAGAGATAGAGATACTAGACAACCAGGGAAAAGATAAAAAAGAGACAATAATAAAGAATGGATAAGATAAACCGTCATCTTTTCCTGAGAAATAAACTATTGAAGAAGCCAGGAAAAAATTGTCCACAGAAATCAACAACCCCATTGAGGTTGTCACACCATTACAATTCACCAGGGGAAACCCTAATATAGAGGCAATATTCATAAGCGATTTCACGCCTATCTCTGCCGAGGAGATACCTCCCACCGATTTCTTTTTCAGTAAGAAAAGAAATGCCATGGTGAAGAAAGAAATTCACATGAGAGAGGGTGCAATGATAAAAAAGAAAAGAGTATTATTAGATGGGTAAAATTTGGAAGAAGAAGATTTTGCTACATAGGTGGAAGGCTCTTTAGGATCTTTTGCAATGAACAAATTATTTTCTATTGATAATCTGAAAGAAAGGCTAAGGAAGATGAGTTAGTTGATAAAAAAGATGTGAGATCAAATAAGGAATGCAGAGAATAATATCCAAAATGAGGTCAGAAAAGGACTCAAACATGAAAGAGCCAATGACAGGCAAGAGCCAATGACAGAAAAGAAATCCAACAACTTAAATCTGATCTTGAATAAGGACACAATACTACTCAAGAAAGTCAGGGGCAGGTCATCCAGTAAGAAGAATTAGTAAGACAAACTAAATTGAGTTCTACAAAAAGACGGGTTGTAAATATAGCAGTGTTTCAAGCCTAGGCATTGGAATTTCATTAGAAGCTGGAAGCAGTACAACAAAGCCTATTTTCTAAGGTAGGGATTATCTAAGACTATTTTCAAGATATTGGTCAATCATTAGATAATATTGGTTTCAGGGAAAATGAGGCCATTGCGGCCTGAACCACCTTTCGAAAGGCAATCATATCTTTGGCTAGGGAAGAGGTACCAGCAACTCCCAGATTAACTATCACAGAACAAATAAGGGGTGATATCATACTAAAGGCATGGGAGGATAATATAGTCGAGAGTAAGAAAATGGCCAAAGAAATAAAGGAAGAGTGTGAAGAGGCTTTTGAATTGCTAGATAAAAAATCACTAGGCATTGGAAAGGACAATTGTGATGGGGTATTAGGGAAAATCAATGTTATAAAGAATCAACTGGACATCAAAGAAAGCTTGAATGAAGCCAATATTAAAATTTTACAGTTGAAATAGGTTGACGTCGCTGAAATGGATAGATGGTTGGTAAATCCAAATCTACAGTTGAAATCAACAAATCGTGAAGGTAAAATGATTGAAGACAGGTTGTTGAAATTACAGAGAAAGATGTATCTTTTTGAGGCAAAGGATGTGACAGAGCCTTCCATAATTTTAGTACAATTTCTAAGCAGGTGCATCGAGTGTCTCAAACCAGGTGAAGTGAGTACTTCAAAGAAATAATGAAGTAATACATTCATGCTCATTCTTCCAATTCAATAAAGAGATAGAAAGGAAACAAGTGGAATGGTTCAAGTTTCTATTTTGTAATTGTTAATATCTAGGAGTAAGGAAAATTGCAACCATCCAGGGTTGGTAACCTTTTGTATAAATATAATTTCAAAATACTTAAAGAGGGATTTTTCCTGGCCGATTGTAATAGAGATATCTTTCCTTTTCAAGAATTAAGACAAATGCAGACTAGAGACTCCATATTTCATCAATCTTGAGTTATGTGTTCTTCTGTTCTTTCGTATTCCAACATATTTATTTATATGTCTTTGATGAATTCTTAATCACAAATTAGTACAACATCTATTGTGGTTATATGGTTCATTTATTTATCTGATTGTTTACATCTTTTCCTCTGTGTTGGCTATTAGCGAATACAAGACCCATGAATTAGTTAGATTACCACTTTTCATGCTTCATTAAAGGTTTCACGTCCATTTTTCTTCTTTTGTATCAGAGTGAGATTCTTCTATGATTGATGCCTCACTTTGTTAAAAAAATTATATTTTTATTTCATCACATTCATTATTTTCCAATTTGACTTAGATATGGAAAACGACCTCTGAATTGTTATACTATTAATTTGATTTCAGGAATTTTTCTTATATAATTGAAGACAAGAAAAAGAAAACATAAAAACAACAGATCATTTAATTTTCTTTCCTCCATGACTATACTTGTGGCAAGACAACCTAATATAGAACCCGGTCTCACAGATCAGACTCTCACCTCTTTAACCTTGTTTAATACCATCTTAGAAACTACTAACACTTGGGTTGAACTTGAACTTTCATGGGCAGGGATTGAACATGACATAAGCATCTAGGAATGTTGGGAAGCTAGGCAAAGACAACTCAGAAATCAACCATAGATTCTTTCCCTAAATAATTGACCTTATTTTCACATCTTAAACTCTCTTTATTTTTCGGATGCCTTGACATTATAATTGGAAGCCTTAAGTATAAACTCATGAACTACATTTTTTGGCGTCGTTGTCATGGAACCAAGAAACAAAGTTATTTTTCCCTGGGAATAATGACATCGATAGGTTTCTTTCTTTGAGAGTGAATAAAGATCGAACAATTTATAAGGCTATTTTTATCCTTCACTTGGTGACTCCACGATTAATAAACTGGCTTCTAATCGAAAGAATACTAGAAAGAATCCAGACGATAAGCAGACCTCCCCTGTCTCAGATCCTGAAAAAATTCTAAAAACAAGAAGATACTTTAAATAGAATGCTTCATCATCAAGTAAGCTTTATCAACCCAAATCCACACAGTCAAATACTAAGGATCTACTTGAACATTTGAATACCCAACCCCTTTTCAAAGAAACATCCATCGATAGAATTGAAACCCAAGAACCTGAGTTGGTGTTACCCAAATTTAAAACTGAAACCTTTCCAACTGTCTCCTTTACCAATAGAGGTAAAAGATCCATCTCACTTCCTGCCTCGAATGGTGTTTCATTAGTTCCCGAGATTCAGTCTACAATCTCTCAAAATTTAGAATAATATACTGTATACCTTGACTCTACTCCTGTTGGTTCTCTTGTGTACACATCCTCAGAGTCCGAAGAAACCAATCCCCTTTTTCCAGTTCCCTATTCTTCAAATTTCATGTCTCCCAGCGATCAGTTCTCTAAACCCATTTCTCTTTATCCATATGTAACCGAAAGGTCACCACATATCCTTAAAATTTTTCTCTTTAATCTCCAAGTTTCACCCTCTAAATTATCAATGGCTGCAGCTGAAGGAGGTGGTGTTGCTGGGGGAGGAGGGGGCGTTCAAGTACCATCCCCACCTCTTAGAATATTTTCCAAAGTTGCTGCTAGGTATGCCTCTTTGGTCCTCCCAATACATCTCCATGATCTACCTGAAAAGAATATGAAATTTGCCAAATTTTACTAGAGAGGGAGATTTAACTGCCACCGAACACATCAATTTCTTTGACCAATTTGTTGATCTCCTTGGCCTCGAGCATGAGGACGTTTACTAGAGGCTTCTCGTTCAAAATTTCAAAGTTCAGGTGAGAACCTAGTTCCGAGGAATCTCAGCAGGGTCCATAGGATCATATGATGAGTTAGAAAATGATTTTATTAGACAATGGGGAGAAAGGAAAGATCATCTCTATTATCTAACCAAATTTGGGGTTCTGAGAAACAAAAATTCAGAATCAGTTCTTGAGTTTACCCAAAGATTCAATAAATTATATAATAAAATTCTAGTTGAGATTAAACCTTCTGAACCTGCAACAAAAGTAACTTTTGCTGGGGTTTTTGATCTAGATTTCTCCCTACTGTTGAGAGAAAGGAGATCTGTTGATATCACTAAAATGAAAGATGACACTGTAGAAATTGAATAAATTATGATGGCATCGGGAAAATTAAAAACAAAATTTGAAATGAGAAATAAAGAAACTAGATGGTACAGAGAACAAGCGGGACCCTCTAGATTTGGGAGGTCTTTGGAAGATAAGATGGATTACATGGCGATAATAATTAAATAGTTTTCGAATAAAATCTTGAGAATGGAATTAGACCAATAAAAGAATGATCAGTTCCCTAGAAAGGATTTTAGAAGGAATCCTAAACCTCAAATACAACAAAGACAAATTAAGAATGAATATCAAAAAATTCAAACCCCCTTCAAAACAAAAAAAAATTATAGGAGGAGAAGACATGCAAAATTTTGAGGAGTTAGAAGAAGATATAAATAATATTGGCGATGATTTTCAATAACCTTATTTGACGACACAAGATTATGAAAAATCCTTAAATATGGAATACAGGTCTAAAAATGACGAGAATAGAAATATTACAGAGGATTCATCTTATCAAGGAATCCCTGATAATATAATGGTTGAACTCCAACATAAATAAAATATAAGGCCTAGAAATAGGAATATCAAAACCACCCCATCGAATAAAATTCTGTCGAGAGGGGAAACAGACGAGGTAGCTTCAAAAGATACTAAAAAACAGACTATTAAAACCAAGACTGCTAAAACACAATCTACCAAGACAAAGGAAATAGAAACACCAATTATTAACACAAGGAAAGTGGAGGTTCCTGTGGCTGAAAAAAAAACATCACAAATAAATAAGACTGAAAAGAAGGAAATAGAAGCCCAAACCACAGAAGTTGATAAAACAATGGGAAATTTCAGTCTAGAAAATGAAATTAATAAAATCAAAATTCCTATACCTCTAGTTGAACTGGCAAAAAATCCAATGTACAGAAAGAAAATCACTAAAATAATTAAATTTTCAGACAATAAAAGTTAGGCTGATGTTATAAACTTCGAAGATGATAAGCCTAATATATTTTTTGGTCCACATTTTGAAGGTGCCATAGATATTGTCGCCCCTTTCTATATCACACTAACTGTGCACGATCACCTACTCCACAATTGCATGTTGGATTTTGGAGCCTCTCACAATGTAATTCCTAAATCCATTATGGATATGCATCTTGAAATCACTTGACCATATGGAGACTTGTATTCTTTCGATTCAAGAAAGGTTAAATGTGTAGGTATGATAAAAGATTTAGTAGACAATATTGCACAGATTCCTGTTAAAAGCGTTCTGATGGAAGTGGTTTTCGCTAACATACCCCCAAAGTATGGCATGTTGTTATCCAGGTCTTGGGGCACCAAACTTGGAGGATCCCTCCAACTCAATATGACTTATGCCAGAATCCCGATCTTCAGAGGACATTTCACACGCTTGTACAAAGAAACAAGGTTGGCATTTATAGTAAGTGATCCTCATAAACCAAGTAACTATCCTATTTACATTTCCGATCAGGATTTAGGGAACTGTATTTTATCTATTGATGATGATTTAGATGTATGTATAGAATAAAATTGTACATAAAAAGAAAAAGAAGAAAAGATAAGTAAAGATGTATATAGTTCTGGAGTTTGGAAAATGTATTTTGATGGTGCTTCATCTTGTGAAGAAGCAGGAGTTGGAGTACTATTTGTAGCACCCGAGGATGAGTTCATCATTCCTTTTTCTTATTGATTACAGTGGGACATAGATTTTACTAACAATGTATGTGAGTATGAAGCCCTAGTCTTAGGATTAGAAGCTACCAGAAAATTAAAGATTAAGAACTTAGAAGTCTATGGTGACGCTGAAATGATCATAAAACAAATTAATCATCAATACCAGGCTAAGCACCCAAGGTTGAGATCTTATAGGAATTGTGCCTGGGATATAATCAAATTTGTTTTCTCATCGGTTAATGTTCATTATATCCCTAGAACTGAGAATCAATAGGCAGATTCATTGGCTAAAGCAGCCTCAACTTTTACGCCTCCAATGGTTTTCAAACTTAAATACCATATAGAGATGAGACATAGACCTTCCATACCAAATAATATACAACATTGGCAGGTTTTCGAGGATGATGAACAAATCAGGAAATGTTTAGAAACGATGGATGACTTTGTCGAAACACATGTCAACCAAGAAAATCAAAATGACCTCGCTTGGATCATGCAGGAAGGGGAAGATCTTCAAGAGTATCAAGATAAGATTTCTAATCATCGTATGCTTATTTTGAAAAATAATCAGATCCCCAAAGGCCTAATCCCCTTAGAGAGGTTATTTAATCATGACGACATTCCTTTAAAGTCCACCTTACAACCTCAACCAGAAGAGGTTGAAGATTGCGATATAGGAACCAAAGAAAATCCTAGGTTGGTAAAATTATCTAAGTACCTTCCTCCTGAAATAAAAATTAAGTATGTTGATTTTGTTAGACAGTATAAAGATGTATTTTCTTGGTCCTATAATGAGTTAAGAACTTATGACACCACTATAATGGAACACAAAATCCCTCTGAGCCAAGGTATCAAACCATTCAGGAAAAAGATCAAACAGATTAACCCTATCTTGCTACCTGTGATAGAGAAAGAAGTAAAGAAGCTTTTGGATGCCAAGATCATTATCCCACTCAGATACTTTGAGTGGGTAGCTAACTTAGTTCCATTAATAAAGAAAAATGGTGAAATCAAACTGTGTGTAGACTTTATGAATCTAAACAGATCATCACTCAAAGACAATTATCCATTGCCTAAAATGGATCATGTTTTAGAGAAAGTAGTAGGAGCTAACATAATGTCTATGATTGATGGATTTTCAGGCTACAATCAAATTGCAGTCCATCAAGACGATAAAGAGAAAACTGTGTTCACTACTCCTTGGGGTACCTTTATGTATGACAAAATGCCTTTCGATTTAATGAATGTAGGAGAAACTTTCCAATGAGCTATGGACATCATCTTCATTGGCGAAAGAGATAAGTTTGTTGTTATTTATCTTGATGATCTAACTATTTTTTATAAATCCGATGCAGAACATCTAGTACACCTCAACTATGAATTCCAAGAAATCACATTTTGCAATGCAAGAAGGTAAACTCTTGGGCCATATAGTGTCTAGGGATGGAAATAAAATTGACCCAAAAAAGATTGAAGAAATATATACTATTAATATTCCCAGGAATAAGAAATAAACTCAGTCATTTTTAGGGAAAATCAATTTTTTGAGAAGATTCATTCTAAATTTCGCTGAAATTGTAAAATTGATTACAGATATGCTTAAGAAGGACAATGAGGTAAAGTGTAAAAACAAGGCTAAGGCATCATTTGAATGCATTAAGAAGGTCATAGCCAAAGCACCAGTACTGGAAAGTCCTGATTATTTGAAATAACTTTTTATTTTTTCATTTTCTTCTGAGCATACTATTGTAGCCATATTGTTACCAAAAAATGATGAGGGTTTTGAGCAACCAATTACATTCTTTAGTAAAAGTATCAGAGATGCTAAGCTAAAATATGATATATTGGAAAAGCAAGCTTACGCAATGGTGAAAGCCCTCAAATATTTCAGAACCTATGTACTACATTCAAAGATCATTGCTTATGTACCTACCAGTTATGTTAAGGATATATTGGTTCAACCTGACAATGATGGAAGGAGAGGGACATGGTTAGCCAAAATTTAGGAGTTCGACCTGGAAGTTAAACCAAATAAACTTGTTAAAGGTCATGGCTTGTCTAAATTATTGTCCGAATCATATATGAAATCACTCAGAATAAATCATCTACAAGAGAACAAAGGATTTTTAGAGATAGATGAACTTGATGTCATTGTGCCCACAATTGAAATTCTAGAAAAATTCTCTTATTTAGTTTGGTATCGCGAAATTGTTTCTTATTTATTGAACCAGTGACCTAAACCCATCTAAAGCTAGGACATTGAAGTTACACGCTGTAAAGTACTGTATTATAGAGGGTCAATTGTATTGGAAATATCCCCTAGGATTTTTATTGAGCTATTTAGTAGAATCCGAAACAGAAAACATTATAAACAAATTCCACGAAGGAGTGTGTGGAGGACACCATGTCTGGAGAGAAAATCTTTATAAAATATTAAGAGGCAGGTATTACTGGCCAAAATTATTCACGGATGTAAACACTAAAGTTAGAACTTGTAATCCTTGTCAGTTGTTTACAGGCAAGCAGAAAATTTTAGCATTACCTTTAGTACAAGTTAAAACTAAAGCTCTGTTTCAACAATGGGGCCTTGATTTTATTGAAAAAATCCATCCACACTCGAGTGATCAACATAAATGGATTTTGACCACTACAGAATATTTTACTAAATGGGTGGAAGCTATTCCTACGCAAAACGCAACAGATGCAGTAGTGATCAGTTTTTTGGAGGAGAATATTGTATCAAGATTTGGTTGTCCTCGAAAAATAGTTACTGATAATGCTCAGGCCTTCAAATCCATGACCATGATAAGTTTTTTCCAAAATTATAACATTGTGCTAGGTCACTCCACGACCTACTATCCACAGGGCAATGGATTAGTTGATTCATCTAACAAAAACCTGATCACTATCATTAAGAAAGTACTTACTGAAAATAAGAAAGCATGGAATGTACATTTAAAATATGCCTTATGGGATAATAGGATAGGCAAAAAATGATCAATCGGAATGTCTCCATTTCATATGGTATATGGTACCAACGTCATTTTACCCATAAATCTAGCACTGCCAGTAATGAAGCATTGGAAAGACTCAAAAGAAGAGCCAAGTGACATTACCAGGAGGATAGATCAATTGATTGAATTTCAGCAAAATAGGGCTGAAGCAAATGAAAAACTACAGAAATATCAAGATAATATGAAAGCCTTATTTGACCAAAAAGATAAAGACAGGGAATTTCTCCCTGATGATTTGGTTCTAAAATGGGAAGCCAAAGAAGAAGATGTTGGGAAACATGGTAATTTTGATCAGATCTGGTGTGGACCATACAAAATTACAGCTTTTGAGGGAAAGAATGCATTTTTGTTAGAAAATCTTGGCAGAAAAATTCTTAACGCCCCTATCAATGGGCAGTACCTCAAGCACTTCATGCAGTAATATGTCTCTGAATCCTCATTGTATATACCGGTTTGTTCTCATGTTTTGTTTATAGTTACCTTTCTTTCAGTAAGTTTTTATTTTTGCTGTAAATACAAAATATCGGCCATTAAATATATATATATATATATATATATCAAAAAATGCATTAAGAAGATTTCTAATCTACTAAAGTTCCTGATAGCTATCATCTTTATCTTATTGCAGGGTACTTGTTGATAAGTCGAGAGACTTGA
>JZKD02S1668867.1:109639-119803 GCA_000966675.3 Picea glauca
AAGCATTTTTGAATGAATTTTTTTTTTTTTCAAGTACATACCCAATAACAAAATCATCTTTTAATTTTTACATAGGTGTTATTATTTTGAAGATATGAAATGCTATTTGAGGCCTATTTTCCATAAATTCTCCAAGCCAGATTTGCTGACAAAGTTCTAGAATATTTTAAATTCGACTTGATGATCCTCCAAATAAGCAAGGTGGATCCAAAATTGATATGTATATTGAATTTTGGATACTCTCCTATTAGATCCCATGATTTTCTCTTCAGTTGGCATATTTTTAATTGGTCAAAAATCAAACCCTAGATAGTAGGATATGAGTAGATTTTGGGCAAATATTCTTTCCTAAGTTATTGTAACAACTCTCTATTTTTGACAAATAGGTATTTCAACCTCCTTAGGCTAGAATATGATATTTATCTATATATTTTAGCACTTTGAAGGTGAAAAGGAGGGGGAGAGTTCGTAGAAGTATAGACATCTTGATCCTCATTGTAATTTTCTGAATATGATAGAAATACAAATGCAGAAGTCCTGAACTTTTTATGAAAAAGATTCTAATTATGGTGATATGAAGATTGTAATATTATATTTGTATGTACTTATTGTGTCCTTACTTTCATATTCACTTTTCTTCTATTTAAATTGGATAATTAAGGTTCTATAATTCATCTAATTATTCTCTAGACTTAAGTGATTTAATCTCTGTTTATCTTCTTAAACTAAGTCAGAATTCCTCTTTCGTGGTGCTCTGACTTTGTTATATGTTTATTTTCCTCTTTCACCCTACATAATCAAACTCAAAACTTAAATTTCATCATCTTATTTATCCTTTGTTCATCTGAGAATTTCTACCTACTAGTCATTTTTTTATTTTATTTTATCAGGGGTTGACTCCATAACCCAAGAGATACTATGCCTCCTTGCCAAAAAACCTTGAAAAAACTATCTCATTCATCTAAACCTAGTCATCAGTTCAAAATAAATCTATCTATCAGAGATCAAAGTCTCAGAGAAATCCCTATATAGATTGGAAAGTCTAGTTTCCAGTCTTAAAGTTGGTTTGTAGGTAACCTTTGTAGGTTGTTTTCTCAACCAAATCAATTTACTCAGTGTTAACATTTTGGCACCATTGCTGTGGAGAGAAATTTGCATTTTCCCTAGGCAAAATGACAAGGTTTATATCCAATTTCTGATGGTGGACATAGGTCAGACACAATAAGGTTTTACATTTCCACCTGGCATCTCCAATCACGCGCTTCAAATGAGATTCAGAGACTCCAATGGAGGATGATATCCATTGATAGAGGTAGAAAGGGAATCATGGGAAAACACAAGTACCTAAAGTTGATTTTTCTCCAAGACATAATAGTTTTTTTTATTAATTACCTTTTGTCCTTTCCTGAACATGGTAAACAAAGTTTTCTTTACATGTTGCATTCAAATGATTATCATGTGAATCCTGCACTTGTATATACTTCTCTTAAAGTTGTACACATATCTCCTCATTGTATCACTAATTTTGATCAAAATATTCCATCTGATCCATGTGATGACCATAGCCAAGTTGATGAGCCTCATGAAATCAAGGCTGATATCTCACCTCTTGTACTTTATCCAACACCCTCCAAGATTCATCAGAGATACAAAACTTTAAAATTACCTCACATCCTTCATAATTCCCCCCCAAAGAACTATAAGTACCTACCTAAGTTCGGTGGAGAACCTAATAAATTTTCAGTTGAAAAGCACATCCAAGCTTTTGAGTATTTTATAGATTTTTTTGAGATTGATTATGACAATGTATCTATGAGGGCCTTTTCTCAGTATTTACAAGGGGATGAAAAAATATGGTTCATATATTTGCAGCCCGAGTCAATAAGATTTTTGGATCAATTGAGGGAAATCTTTATTAGTTTTTGGGGTAAAAGGAAATCATGGAAGTTGCTCCTTTCAAAATTTTATGCCATGAGAAAAATAAAGGAAGAAACTATCTCAAGTTTTAGTAGTAGGTTTTCTAGTATTTACTATGAATTTCCTGAAGAAATCCAACCATTTGAAGATGTTGCCAAGCTACACTATGAAACAGTTCTCTCTCCAAATCTGTCCCATCTTCTTTTGGAAAGAAAAACTGTCACTTTACAACAAATGTTTCCTGATGCCCAATAGGTGGAAGACAATCTCATAGATTCTGGTATGTTTTTAGATGAGATGGAGGATCAAGAATTGAATTAGAAAGAGTGTGAAAATAAGCATGAACATCAAGATACTTATTTGAAACTACGTAGTGTCACATCATATTATGATTAAACTGTTGATTTATCATCTTTTGTGCCAAGCCCCCCTATTGTTGACATCCAAGTGGTCTTTGATTCACCAATTTATGTTGATAATAAGGATGTTTTTCCTAAGAAACCAATTGTAAGTCTTAGATTAGAAAATGATTTTTTTCATAAAATTAATGACATCTCACAGCCCTCAAATCATAATTTCACAGTTGCAAATGGAGAAATGCATGAACCTACTGAAGGTTATTGTTTTCCCTTATGCTTTGCTTCATATGAGTTACTAAGAAATCATTTAAAGGTTACTAATCAAGCACATAAATCTCAATTTATGGAAAATCATATAGGATTTTTGGAGATGAATTATGATGACATATGGTTTTAGCAGTGTTTCCAGGATCCTAATGTTGGAAATCATGTAGTTTCTCCTTTGCACGATAAAGTGAAAGGTATGGACGTCTAGTTAAATTTTCCTTCAGATTTTGCATTTATTGAAATCTTTGGTGAAGAGGGTAATAATCAGAATTTTGAAGTTGTATCCTGGAGTTCCTTTGACCATAAACCAATTTATGATTAATATACCTCAGAGTTGGAAAATGATGAAGAGAGGTACAATGTGTTAGACACCTATGAATGTGAAGTTAATGGTCTGAATGATATGTTTTCTGAAAATAGAAATATGATATTCTTAGATAGTCAAGAGCAGTTCTCAATTGATTTTCAGATAGGAGTAAAAGTACAAGAGGTTCTAATTAATGAAGTTACTAAATAGATGAGTTTTATTTTTGACATGAATGATGAAGAGTTAGTATTGCAACCAACACTATTCTATTGTCCAGCAGGTGTTTCATTGCAACATTCCTATCAAAATTTTCAAGCTCTTTATGACTATTATGAGGAAAATATCTCTATGGCTAGGGTGAACCACAACAAACAGGTATGATTGTATAAATCGACTCAATTCTAGCATATGCTATATAAACTAATTTGCAAGAGAAGTAAGAAAGAGGCTTACCTCCTCCAAATGTTTGATGATGTCCACCATTGAGCACTTTGACTCAAAGATTTATACCTTTAACAAGTTCTCAACAAACATGAAGAGAAAGCATATAGTGATGATATAACATGTTAGCACATTACATAGCATAATGCATCAATATACAAAACAAACATGCCCATGGATCATAACACATATATTTTCAAGATATCAATTGGATGGGAAAGGAGTATTTCTATTAATAAATGATCAACATAAGTGAAAACATTACAGACTTCTGTGTCGGCATGGTTCAGAACCAAGAAACCGAGTTCCTTCCAACTAGGCCTCCACCACTTAAATCCTCCACCAAAGGCAACCTCATATAAGGGAGACAAAGGGGTTCTCCATCAATAAGGGAAGATATTGGGGGATGAACACTATGTTTAGACTTAAAGAACAAAGGGATGCAGACTCAATAATGAAGTAATAATTTCTCCAGAGTAACTTTTCTCTCAAATTTGAATTCTCTCCTCCTTTCCATAGCTCGAAATTGGCTTCTTTATAGCCTTCAAAATGCAACTGAAAGGACAAGTCAGAACGTTTCCAGTATATGGAAGGCCAAGGATCAGATATCTCCTATCGTGACATGGAAACCCGACATTTAATTTTCATTTTCTGGCACAAATCCCGATGTACACGGGCTGTAGTGGAGCAACCAACGTATACACTTGTTGTATATCTTTCAAGGTGCACACAAGTGGAAAATTATTTTTTTTTGTCTCTGGATTTATCAATCAAGGAAAGTAAGTCTGCATGGGGGAATGGCATAAGGCCCTTTCTGCAAGATTGCATAGGGTGAGGAAAATTTTACTACATTAATGACAGTCATCAGATGGAAGTGCCAGAAAGAGAAAATGTAGTTGGAGGGATATCATATCAGAATGGAAGTCTTGTGAAATGTCTTAGGGTCATTTTTCACTCATTTGAGGATCCATTTGCAACATGTTTTGGGTCAGTAAGTCGACCTAAATTTTCATATTTTATCAACATTCAATTTTATTTCAAGTTTTTTTTTGAGTTTCCATCAAGTAGGTCCTTCATTTTTTGTTTGAATAAGAACATGAAAGGAATTGAATTTGTGGACAAAGTGCTTGCTTGGCTACACTGGATCTATGAATTCACTTGATTTGTTAGTGCATTTAGCTTAGGGTAGGTAGGAGTGTGAATAATATCACAGTTGAGCATCATGTACATTTACAATTTGAGTTTGGTTTTTAGTTTCAGTTGTAGAGTTCGTTGGATGCAAATCAAGTCATAGTTTGCAGGTTGAAGGTCTCATAAAATTTTGTATCAACCCAATGGATACAAGTGACAAGTCAGAGAAGGGTACACACATGGTTTGGGAGAATCCCAATGGATAGGCACTCGGTCTACGAGATCTTTGCTACCTCACTCGGAGGATAACATCCCCATTGGAGCCAGATGTTAACATCATTATTTTTAGGGTATATTTAGAGGTTGTCCAGAGTCTGCAAAGTCATGCCTTGGTCTTGGGAATACCAATGCATTTGTAATTGAGTTATTGAGTATGTGTGTGTATGTATTGATTCATGGGATGATTCAAGAAGCCTTAGGTTATTGATAAAATAAAATATAAGGTGCATGCCAATGAGAGTCAAGTCATAAGTCTGAGTCAAATGGTTTGTATACATAATTACATATTAATAATGTGAATAAGTCATTAAGGGTCCATAGGATGTTTATAATCATGAAAGGCTTTGTAAGGGTCCTTGGTTTTGAGTTTAAAATGACTTCATAAAGTGGGAAATGCTATGTCAAAATCAGGTCATAAGTCTAGGAGGGAATATCTTTTCAAAGTATATCAGTAAACATAATCACATGTGATTAAGTCAGTAAAAGTGGTGATGTTCCTCATGTCATTTGTACCTTGGAAACTCAAAAATTGTGCTTGTCGCGCAAGTCACTTAAATGATTTGAAAGGTCTTATCACCTCAAATAGGTACTTTCCCTCTCAAAACCTCTCCCTATAAATTCATACATGCCTCTTCACCACATTTTATTCATTTTCATGCATCCTCGACCTACGATTTGGCCTTTTTCCTCTCGAGCAATCTCCAATAATCCTCTGCTACGCAAACTATGTTGTTCGCTATGCAATTCTTGTGCAGACTCTCTCGCTACGCAACCTTTATGCATCATCCCTTTGCTACACAAATTTTGTTGCAGGTGTTGCAGAAAAGGGAAAGGGAAGCTCAATATCCTTTGCCAGGAAGAAGAGTTCATATGTACAAGGTCATCACAAGTTTTGTTTATTTTATGGAAATATTCTCCATTGTGAGAAAGTGAAAAGTGTAATGGTGATAAAAGGAGTGAGGGTTTTTGTAAAGTTCAATATTTGTTGTAGAATTTTACATCCTTTGTAAACCATCTCTGCAGTTTTTGCTAAGAATTGTCATATACAACATTTTCATAACAAATTTTCTATGAAAGTACTATAAGTACATAGAGATCAAAAGGACAATATGAGGTGAATGGAAAATGAATTTTGAGTAAAAAAAAGGTCCCTGGTCATTTTCTGCCACCTAGATATTCAAGAATTACAAAAAAAATGGAATTTTATACACAAAGTTGCTACACAAATGTTGTAGGTAGTAGTTACACAACATCCACGCTACACAATTGACAGTTTTGCAATCAAATTCAAGATCATTCCTAAGAAACTGAAGAGGATTTTGGAAAAAACCAAAGAGTTTTTTGTCTAGAATGAGCTCAATAACAAAAAACTCTCTCACGTTTTACAAAGGTGTCATAGTTTGAGAGATTCAAATGAATCTTTACAGTCCATTTTTCCATATTTTAGCATTTAATGTTTTCCTGTTTTAGTCATCATCTTTGGGCGAAGATTCTGAGGATATGGAGAAGAAATTTTGAAAAACAAAAAAGAGGTTTTTTTCAAGCATGTACCCAATAACAAAAGCCTCTATTAATTTTTATATAGGTGTTATTATTTGGAATATATGACATTATATTTGAGGCATATTTTTGATAATTTCGCCAAGCCAGATTTGTTGATAGAGTTCTAGAACTTTGAAATTTGTCTTGATGATACTCCAAATCAGTAAGATGGATCCAAAATTGATATGGATATTGAATTTTTGATACTCTCCTATCAGATCCCATGATTTTCTCTTCATTTGGCACATTTTTAGTTGGTCAAAAATCAAACCCTAGATAGTAGGACACGAGCAGAGTTTTGGCAAATATTCTTTCCTAGGCTATTGTAACAACTCTCTATTTTTGGAAAATAGGGATGTCAACCACCTTAGGCTAGAATATGATATTTATCTATATATTTGAGCACTTTGAAGGTTAAAAGGAGGGGGATATTTGTATAAGTATAGACATCTTGATCCTCATTATAATTTTCTAACTCTAATAGAAATACAAATGCAGAAGTCCTTAAATTTTTATGAAAAAGATCCAATGGTGGTGATATGAATATTGTACTCTTATATTTGTATGTGCTTCTTTTGTCCTTACTTTCATATTCATTTTTCTTCTGTTTAAATTGGATAATTAAGGGTCTAAAATTCATCTAATCATGTTCTAGACTTAAGTGATTTAAACTTTGTTTATCTTCTTAAACTAGGTAAGAATTCATCTTTCATGGTGCTCTAAATATGTTATATGTTTATTTTCTTATTTCACCCTACATAATCAAACTCAAAACTTAAATTTCATCACCTTATTTAGCCTTTTTTCCTCTGAGAAGTTCTACCTGCCAGTCATTGTTTTCTTTTGTTTTCAGGGGTTGACTCCATAGCCCAAGGGATATTATACATCCTTGCTAACAAACCTTGAAAAAAATATCTCAATAATCTAAACCTAGCCATCAGTTCAAAATAAATCTATCTATCAGAGATCAAAGTCTCAGAGAGAGCCCTCTCTAGATTGGAAAGGCTAGTTTCCAATCTTAAAGTTGGTTTGTAGGTTACCTTTGTAGGTTGTTTCCTCATCCAAAACAATTTACTTAGTGTTAACAATGGCTACCAAATATACAATGTCTATCCATATATCCAACTCAATCAGGTCGTATTCATGAAAGAATACATAATTGAGATACGATATGACAAAAATATAGCCACGAACCAATACAAAGTGGATCTATGTGACAACATATATATCAGTGATATCACCAACATGATGACCATACTAGAATATTATGAATACTTCAAATAAACTCCATCACAACCTGTGTGAGGCACATAATAGAGGTGTGTTCCCAAGTTATTCATCTCGATCCCGAAATAGTACGATTTTGGCCATATGAATATATGTGATAATGTAGAACATGGTAGATGTTACACATTATTTTTGTCATTCTAATGATGATATCATAGACATGTGTTCAGACTCCCAACATGAATTTTTGCCTCAGAAAAGAAACTTATTTCCTTCTCTACAAGGTTGATTTTTAGAAAGGGTATGCAGGATTCTCATACTACACAGTGTGGAAATCTATCATTTCCATAGGCTGCTCTATGGATGGCCTGCAGGATTTCTGCAGGCTTATACATAGGCAGGGTGCGAAGGCATTCCAAAGATAAAAGAGGAAAGAGGTTTCACGAAGTTTCTAGAAGGGGAATCTTCT
Source organism: Picea glauca (assembly GCA_000966675.3). Classification (NCBI taxonomy): domain Eukaryota; kingdom Viridiplantae; phylum Streptophyta; class Pinopsida; order Pinales; family Pinaceae; genus Picea; species Picea glauca. Next base: position 117,579 of record JZKD02S1668867.1, read on the forward strand.
AGAATGTGAGGCGGTGTCCGTATGGTTTTGATCCTACTGGTTTCTTTGATTTGGTGGGATCATACTCATCCTTTTAACCACTTCACATTCTCCTATATAATCATGGGCTTTTCATGGGAAATGTTAAGAAAGAAGAAGTAAGATTAAGAAGAGAATCGATGAAAGAATAGGCTGAAGAATGTGTGAAGAATCATGTTCTTACTGATTCTTGAGGCCTCCATTTGCCCATCAAGCTCTTGTGTATTATCTTCATGTAAATTTTGGAGAAAGTGTATGTGTGTGTTGGAAAAAAGGACCACTAAAAGGGAACCTACAACATCAAGGAAATTCAGTTGTATCTTCTACTTTTAATTAATATAATACAGTGGGCACGTCTCTTTCCCATAAAATGATTAGTGTTTTATTACATGACTCCTTGATCACATTTTTAGGTTGTCATTGAATTCTACTATTGTTGTTTTCACATTGGTTGGTTTGTGTTGTCACAGATTTGATTCTACAAGAGCACTGGAGTGAAGCAGGGACAACAAAGATATAAGGAATCAATTCATAAGGTATGTTATCTATTCCTCTTTGGATAATAAACTCAATGATTGCAACTTAGGTAAAGCATCTTGTTCCATCTTGTTTTTTTCTATATCGAGGTGGATCTAGGAAGATCAGTTCATGTCTGCATCTACCGATTTACCTAATAACAAAATTGGCAACTCCACTGGGGATGACAACTTGATTATTTTTTTTTGTTGTCCATTTGTTTTTAACATATTATTTTTACTTGATATCAATCTTTGAGTCTTTGGGAGACCCATTCACTCTCCCTGGGTTTAAAATTCCACCTAGATGTTTTGCCTTTTTCCCCAAATTTCTTGATTTTTCGAACACATCCGCACTGCACCTTATAGATATCCTGCGGAAACCATTCATTTCCTCACCCTAGTGGTTTGTTTTAGTGTGGGATTTTCACACCCTGCATGTTTCTGGCTTGCGGAAATCATTCATTTATGCACTGTGTTATACTTCCCACCTGCGGCGGTGTTTGAATTTTTTTTTTGGTTTGGGTTTTGGCCTCTACTGTTGTACAGTTTTTCTTTAGTCAGTTGAACAAGGATTTTTAATACCAATTATTGAATTAATCTGATTGTTTCATCTTGATATTGATTGGTTTCAGAGATCGAACACCTCTCCTTTGATCTTTTTTCAATCTTTGTTTTTTATTTCTATTGACAAGGATATAATCTCTGGACTTGCATCCGATTGCTTGCTCAATTAAAGGTCTTGGTTTCGATTTGGATTTGTAGGTTGGTTACATCTTCTGGATTGCTCAGTGATCAGAAAAACATTTAGGTAGAAACCACTTGATTACCGGTCATTGATTTATATTGTTAACAAGTGTGATGGAAATTCTGAATGATGACAATGACTCCCAAGATACCCTAGTACATTCCAATGATGTAAACTTATTGTCGAAAGAGAAGATACCTTCCATTAAGGCATATAGGTTCCAAGGTACTAACTGGTTTCTAAGTCTAATTCCTGGATAATGTGTTTAAGTCGACATGAACAAACTCATCGAAGGAGGGACATGATGTGTTCCCCTTCATTGACACAAAATTGACACAGGAAAGTGATGTAAAATGATAGATCAAATGAGAAAAAACTAAAACAAGGATGAAGGTTGGTGATACTTTAGAGTAGTTGATTTGGGTTGAAAAGTCCCTTTAAAATTGTGAGGAATTGTTATCACACAAGTTGTAGGTTGGGAAAATCCTAAACCAACCACCAAATAGAGACAACTTTGAGAACACATACCCATTGATACCTTAGGCAGGGATTCTCCTCATTTTAGAGATGATATAATCACCTCAGGGGGGAAATATCGATGACCATGGATTGAATGAGATGGAAAGTGAATAGGTGAAGGAAATACCCCCTAAAGGTCAATACAGAAGATGAAAAATGTCTTGGGAAAGAGTCTAGGTGATAGCCAATGGTTTCCAAGAGATAAGAACAACTGCGTGTTGGATTACTAAGAGGGAGGCTGAATCAATAATAGTGTAATTATAATCTTTTTTCTTCAAATGTTATATTAGTGTATAACTATTATCCAATAATGAGCAGTAAGAAATAAACAATCACACACATACATAGTACACCAGTGTTTTACGTGGAAACCCAAATTGGGAGAAAACCACATAATGTTTTTTCTTATATGTCTTGAAGAATTG
>JZKD02S1668867.1:128967-140026 GCA_000966675.3 Picea glauca
ACTTGGGTCCATTACCCAAACCTGGGTTCTCCAACTTCACATGGTCATAACTCTCTAACCGTGAGGAGTTATGTGACGTTCTACATACCACCGGAAATGGCATGACAAGAACTATACATATAGGATAGTTTCCCTAAAAAATTCACTTTCCTTCATCTCATTATTCCACAATTAAGCGTGGGTTCTCTTACTCTGCAAAGTGTCTTCTTGTGAGGGCTTCACCATAAGGGGACCACTTTGGAGTTCATCCATATTTACTTATTATCAACCATGAAAAAAAAATAATGAGTCATATTTACATCAAACTATATTGGGTCCATTACCCAAACCTTTGTGCTACGGGGCTTTCTTCAAGGGTTGACATCAATGACAACCAACCTTAATCAACACTGCGAAGAATGTTGTACTTGTCTGAGACACAAGAACAAGCCAAGAATATATGTATAATGTTAGGTGGAAACGAAATTTAAGCTTGTTGTCCCTAATTTCTGCAGTAAAAAACAATGTATATCAGTAAATATATAAATATTAAAGTTGCTAAATAATTTCTAAAAGTCCAACTAATGATGCTAGAGATAAGTTAGATAAACACTAGCGACACTCAAGAATGAAAGCATAAGACTTTAGAAATGAAACAAGGTTGTAACAAAGTATTTGTAGAGATATTTTGCATCCTTATGGTTGTAACAAACAAGTTGTTACAACAAAAAATTCAACCACCAAGACTCACAAATAATCCACCCAAAATTTGTTCTATGCCAAGTAGATAAATGTGGCAAACTCTTAGCAAATTTTGACAGTTGAAAAGCAAGTTATGAATGAGAATATGTTAGGGTTTCTACAACCCTAATGTATTTATATAAATATTTGTAACAACATCAATAAATACCCCTTTAGAGGGGATGCCCTAGTGGCTAACAGGTGTGCTAATCACAAGCAACAAAACCCAAACTGTAGAAAAATGAAATGGCCAAAAATCACGTTTCCCAATGCACTATTTTATTTCTCCAATGAAAAAATGTAAATGATTAGTGCCTTGAATATATTTTGATGGAGTCAAAGAATGAGTTAACTATGTTACTCCCTTGGGGTTGTAAACCCTCTTACTCCACAAGTCAAGTAAAGCTAACTAGGAAAGTGCTAGAAGGGTATATGCCCTTTTACTTCTCCTAGCACTTCCTTAAGTAACAAATTATTTCCAAGACAAATATCGATGAGCTTAGTGGGGTTGTATGCATTTATACTCCCCAATAAGTTCAACTAGTTAACCTTGCAACTAAGAAAAAGAGACAATAATAAGATGAAACCCTTCAACTAGAGAAAGAATCAACAAGATAAAGTTTTACTTTACCAAGAGTTATCCACCAATATGCAAGAGAAATGCTCCATAGGAGGTAGCACACCACTTCCTTCCACCAATAGAAAAATAAACCATGACAAATGAAAAAGAGAGAGAAAAATCCCCAAGGGTAGCGAAAATTTTAGCCAAGTTCTTCTCACAATAGGAGAGTTATGTTATGAAATGGGATTCACATTATCTCTATTTATACAAAATGTTTAAAACATGGTTTGTTGACTTAATTAGGGTAAAACATAAGATAAGGGGTCAAAAACCCTCATATTACCCCTTTACACAAATAATAATAATTAATTTACACTTTTGCACATTAGAAACCCTAAAACAAGATGACATCACCCCTTTAGGGAGACGTTTTGACACTTTTCCAAGTCGTTGGAGAAGAAGGTGGAGGTTGTTGGGGATCCTATAGCCTCCTCTTCATGTTCCAAGGTGAATTCATGTATTCTCTTGTCAAATCATGCCAAGTTTCAATGAGAAACAACTCCATCACCACCAACCCTAGCCCTAGGTAACTTCAAGCCCCAAAAAGTGATGTTTTTCCCCTCCTAGGAAAGTCATTTGGCACATGAGGGATAGGAAATGTCCTCCAAGGTGTCTTTTAGGCCTCCAAATTCAAGTCAACGTGATCTAATATGTGGACCTTTGACATCCAAACCATGGGCTTCAAGCCCCATGGAAGCCCAATATAGGCTTGTTCCTCCAAAATTGTTCACCAAACAAAAAGGGTAAGCCCTCTAAGGGTCTCAAGTCAAAATATCATGGAAAGTGAAAACCAAATCTAATAAACAAGGCACTTAAACATGTGCATCAAAACTACCTCATCAAATTAAACAAGTGCTCAAAGACCCTATACACTTGACCAAGTTTAGGTATGGGAGGGGTGTCGTAAAAGTCCTATTGGGTAGACCAAAACCATCAAATAGGGGATGCTCCCAATGATTCCCCTTCAAATTCATGTAGTGGATGATGAGGTGGATAGGGGTTTAGAATTCATAGGTAAATGAGTTTCATGACATACAAGGGATCATATTAACTCATTTATGTGTGCCTTTGTAGGGGGTGTGTTGCACCTTCTTCTTAAATGCAACCTTTTTCCAAGCCCATTTATTGTCATTTATTAATTAGTTAATGATCCAAACATGTGTGCACTCCCAATAATGAATTGATTAGCTTTGGAGTAAGTAACACATTTTCACTTGAAAGAAGAGGTCCACAATGTGCCATAGGGGTAACCATGTAAAGTGTTATAATGCACTTGTGTTAGTCTTATATTCAAGTGGGGTATTTATTATGTGTTTGATATTTTGCATGTCTTAAATTATTTTAAGAGAAGCAGTTCATCGTTCTCAAGACCTATCTAGGTGAGAATCTAGAAGGTTTATATTTTAGTCTCTTATGATTTTCTAGCAACCACCTCCCTGAGCCTTTAGCCCCTTCTTCCCATGAAATGAGGTACATGCCCTTCTTGGGTCACTAAATCCAAAGGGCATAGAAGAGGGAAATGTGACAGTAATGAAAATGAGAAGAAAGTGATAAGTATGGTCAGTAATGGTACGATGACCCCTCAAGGGACCCCTAGTTACACCCCTTCCCCAAAATTTGGCCACTTACTAGGAAATCGATGACACTCACCAAGGTGAAACAAGGTCAAAAGCACAATTTCTAGGTAGACATTGTATAATCAAAAGTAGCTTCAATACAACATGCTTAAATGCCTAAAATATTAGGGTGATTACCTACCACAATACTTGACTTGTATCTCATGGAGCAAGACCCATATGCCTTCCAGAAGCTAGTTGGTGTGGTGGATGTGCTAATGACGGATCCAAGCTATGGTGATAGAGAGAGATTCCATATGTTCAAGTGGAAACTTCTAGTCATGTGGTCTCTCAGAATTCCATTTCTATAACCTGAGGACCTCGATACATCATCTCCTTAGTTATCCCACAAAATGTAGATAATAGAGGACATACGACTTGGAAACATTGACTCGACTAAGAGATAGAACAAATCATAGTGCGATAATAACTAGGGCACTCTTTAGGTGAGCCAGAGTATAATGACTCATAGGATTGGTATGAATTAGAGACAAGCATATTACCCAACTATAAGACAAGATGCAAATAGGTTTCATGTTCAAGGGTGACAACAAAAAACTTCCATATTTCTTTCCAAAAAATGACCACTTCCCTCAAAAACACATTTCCCCCACCATGAACGACGAGTACCTCTTTGTTTTTTAACAATCTTGAGGAGGATAGAATATGCTTGATATATCTCATCTTCAATGAGTCCCTCATCACATGTTTAACAAACCTGAAGAAGGAGGGGTTCAATCCCATACATGTACATACAAGGGGAGAGTTGCAGACAAGGGGAGGAGAATTATAGATAGGGAGAGTTGAAAACAAGGGAGAATTATTTCTATTTATGAAGGATTATGTGTTTTTGAGTACAAGGTTGCCATCAATGACAAAGGGAAATACTTTTAAATAAATTATTGTCAATGATGTCAAATGTAAGTATTCAAATACAAATATTCAAAGGAAAAGTGACTTTATGAAACACAAAGTGGAAATGGATTAGAAATAAAGTTACATGAAAGTGGATTAAATATGAAATTACGTTAAAGTGGATTAAACATGAAGTTATGTGAAAGTGGACTAAAAAGTAAAAATGGATTAAACATGAAGTTATGTGAAAGAAGATTAAAAATTAAAAGTGAAAGTAAAGTAAAAGTGCACATGGTATTTTCTCATGGCTTTAAAATCCATGATGGTATTTTTCCCATGGTATGTTTAAAATTAAATTTTTTTAAAAAAGGAAAATTAATTGTTTGTTTAATGAAAGTCATGTCTTTTCAAATGTACATGACTTTTCATGTAGAATTAATGGTATAGTATAAAAGGAGGAGATGATTGTGAGTGAAGAGTGTGGGGGTGAAGAAAGGAAATGTAATATTTGCATATCAGAATATAATATGAAAAATATTGAATATTATTTAAAAAGGAGAGAGTGACAAAGTATGTTACAATCTAGCCAATAGATATTGAAAAAGTAGGAGTGAGGGTCGAGAAGATCTGGTGAAATTAAAATAAGTGAGTGTCAAGCAGATATAGCGAAAGAAGAAGTGAGTGTCAAGAAGATATAGCGAAAGAAGGAGTGAGCACCAAGAATATTTGGTGAAAGAATAATTAGAAAGTGCAAATCATATCTGGTGAAAGCATATGTAACAAACGCAAAGAATATTTGGTGATGACAGAAGTAGCAGGCAAACTAGTGAAGGAAATTCACATGAATAACTTGTAAAATTGTTAGTAAGTTTGTGCCTACAAAACAAATAGTTGTGGGGATTGGTGTCTCCAGTAGGTTGGTTCCTACAAACAACAGTGGGGATTGGTGTCTCCAGTAGGTCGGTGCCTACAAACAGTAGTGGGGATTGGTGTCTCTAGTAGGTTGGTGCCTACAATTTTATAAAAATATTTTTTTGTGGTTTTCTCCTAAAAGGGTTTCCATGTAAAATATTGTGTCTTTTAGTTGTTAAACTTATGTGATTGATTCATTATAGTTTATGAGTGTTAAAAATAAAATATAGACTTATACTAATTCACTCCCCTCCTCTCAGTATAAGTGTGTGCTCAACATGAATATTTTATCTTTTTTTTGGGATAAGTGTGGCCTTGATATCCGTTTGATAATCAATACTTTTGTGAGAAAATTCTTCTTGATATAATAGTGTATCTTGGTCCTTTACATTTTTCTTGGCCTATGGTGCAAACTAGAGGTGTAAAATTTATGTACCTTTCTCACCAACCAAGAATGAAGTCACAAACCAATCAAGGCAGCCAAGGACTCATCTCAAGGAGGGGATTTGGAGCCCATTCAACTTCAACAAGATCATCCACTAGGTGATATATTTTGGCATTCTCATTCTGGTAATGGATTTGTTTACATTTTTTTGATATCCTTTGTTCGTTGTGAGCAAATGGTTTTTACTTTATTGTCTCTTAAATGAATTAGGTTTCGAAGCATGTAAATAGATCTAGATCTAGGTTTTAGTTTAATATCATCACCATTTTTGTCTAGGGATCAACTTACAATTCATTCATCTTAAGGGGGCTTTGTCCACACTTGTGACAAAAATCCACCAACACTATCACCCTGCAAAAGTACCTCCAAATTAAGAAGTCCATATTAATGGTTGACAATCCCATCAAAAACTCCTCTGGAAAGTGACATTACACTTAATCTACTCCTTTGAGTTTTGGGAATGTTTGACCCTAAGTCTTTATTCAATAAAAAAATTCCTCATGACCCTCACCCTCTATGTTGCCATGTGGAAAAACATAACTCGTCAAAATATCATTTTCTTCTAGCAAGTCCTTAAAGTAGTCAAGCATCTCCTCCTCCATGACTTTCAAATATACAGACACCTAACCACCATGTGCCTTGACCATGTATAAACACATGTATGTTGGGTATGTTTTATATTCTTTGCATGTGTGTGAGGGGTGTGTCAGAGTAAAGGCTATGGAAAAATTGCACATAGTGAAGTTACAAAGAAGGGCCTTTCTTACAAAAATCAGGTTTGCATAGGCCTCTGCTGGAGTGTTGTGCCCAATTATGACCAGAAAATACATATGTTAAGAGAGAGAACCCCCTTAAAAACTTTTTACAGTGTAAACCTTCAAAAAAACTCCTAAACAAAGCCAGAAAAAACATTGCATTTACTTTTCAACTATGGGGAATAAATCTTCATACCAACATCATCCACAGTTGGAACTGAAATTGGAGAGTTCAAGTTGGGAAGTTTGAAAATTGTCTCTAGAGAGTAGGTGATGTCCTAACTAGAGGAGGTTGATGAAGAAATTTGTGCTCGATGAGAGATGGCCAGAAGATCTTCCAATTGAGTGCCAATGCTCCACATTCTCCATGTAGTTGTTGCATAGATTGTCAGTGTTGAATGAATAATTATAGAATAGAGACTTCCTGAGATGAGAGACCACCCATTCTAACTTGCAAGACTTGGGTCAACATCCTAAGGTATTCAACGTCCTTAGGATGAGAGACAGACAGAAAACATGTCATTAGAGATATGAGAATGAAATCAACAAGGAGGGTGCATGAAATTTCAAACACCATATAGGGAACGACCAAAACAATAGTATGTCTAATATAAATTCCAAATTGCACATGAGAGTGAGGAGACATAACGGTCGGTCATGTCAAACCTAAAGGCCATTTATGACAATGATTAATGCTATGGCCTAACCCATGCATGGCCATGAAGGAAATCCCAAATCTAATAAAAAAAAAACCTGGGAGGTGAATATAATGAAGGGCTAGATAGAGGATTATAAAGCAGTGTGACAAAGAGCTAAGAAAATGCATGAGATGAGCATGACAAATGGAAGACACAGGGTACTAGGTGATGATGAATAAATTTTTGGAGAACATTGGGGAATGGGGAAAAAGGAAAGAACCCCATTAATCCTAAATTCACCCTATTTTCCCCTTTGTTTCTAAGTTTGCTTGCCTATCCACTAGGGAATTTTTTTTTGTAACTTTTCATGCCTATCCACTAGGGTATTATTCTAACAAAAGATCTGTATGAAGTCAGCCTTCTCAAAGTATTAGAGGAGAAGGTGGATTCTTTGAAATATGGAATTCAAGCGAGCGTCTCATGGAAGGGTGCCTGAGTGTTTTTTGAGTCACTCTGTATAAAAATCCTTTGAATGTTATGATTTTTGGCTATAGAGAGCCATTGAAGGGGGGTGTAGGTCTCATCTTGATTGTTGATGACTTGGCCTACATTCCAAGAGAAGGATGACTCTACACTTGATCTAGGGACAAAGAGCACCATTTTGGAGTCACTCAGTATAACAATCCTTTGAATGTTATGAGTTTTGGCTATAGAGAGCCCTTGAAGGAGGGTGTATGCCTGATCTTGATTGTTGATGAATTGGCCTACATTGCAAGAGAAGGATAACTCTACAATTCCTCTAGGGACAAAAAACACCATTTTGGATTCAGTCAGTATAAAAATCCTTTGAATTTTATGAGTTTTGGCTATAGAGAGCCCTTGAAGGAGGGCATAGGCATCATCTTGATTATTGATGACTTAGCTTACATTCCAAGAGAAGGATGACTCTACAATTCCTATAGGGACAAAGAGCACCACACTCACTCACGCCACTGCATATTGATGTTTTATGATAGTTATCTAATATATATATCATCAATATATTATTCTCAAACACCTGCCTCTGCAACAAGCACTATTGCTAGTGAGACTAGTTCTTCTTCTACTCAATCAATGGACTGGGTGTCTCCAATGAATAATGGATCTGCTACTGGGACAGGAAAGTAGAATTTAACATAATGATGGAGCGATTGAGAAAAAGAACATATCCATTGGCCTTATTGACCCTTTCCAACCTCAGTAGGAATATTTCAGTAACAAATCGATCCTTTCAGGCAGAGAAATTCAGGAAGAGCAATATGGTGGTCAATTCTCCTTGAATGTAAATGAATCTATCCCAACCAAAGATACGATAAGAAGGCAAGCTCTGGTTCCTTATATATTATATATTGGTAGTCAGACACACCACTCATGGTAGAGAGGAATTACAAATTTCCAATCAATCTATTTCTTGCTAATCATATACTTAGTCATATACTTACTGGGATAGTTAAAGATATTCTCAATTCAATAGTTTTTACCTTTTCTCAATAGTTTTTACCTTTATTTTCCATTATTTCCATGCCTTATTTTCCCTTATTTTCAATAACGAGGACTAGTGTAAGTCTCGTTATTTCTCTAAAAGTAATTGCAATTTCATGGCATGGCAATTAACTTTTTAAAATATGTAAACTTACAGATTTCATGGCATGAGAATTAACATCTTGAAATTGTTCTTTATAATATTCTAGGTAAGATTCCATATACAGAGGCTAGCACTTAGAATATGTTTATAGTTATAAAAAGATAATTATGATAAAAAAATATTAGGAAACTTATAATGATGATAAGTTTGGTCATTTATAGATATTTACATTGAAATTATGTGATTTTGTTTCATACAATAAAATGATATAAAATAGTGTATAGCTTGATAAACATAATAAACATATATTAGAGAGTTAATTATGATATTTTTTACTTTTATTATTTTTAATTTAATGAGATTTATATATTTGATTTTTTTTTTTTTTTTCCTAATTTTTAATTATAATTTAATTTATAATAATAAATTTAAATAATTGAAATTGATTTTGGGTATATTAGAAAATTCAAATGATTTAAAACTAAATGACAATGTATAGATGGTGATAGTTGTTCATATTTCATTTACAGTTTTGGTTTAATTTTCTTTTTAAGGTGTTTTTGTCATGTTAATTGATATTATGGTAATGGAAAATAATTAAAATTAATTGGAATTTAATATAGTTGTTATTAAGTCAAATTTCGCTAGTGTGATTGGATTTCGATGGTTTCATTTTCTAAGGTGGTCAAGGTTTGAAACTCTATCTAAAACAAAATCTAGCCATGTTAAGGGTTAGTATGGCCTAGCTGAGGTGCGATCCTTGGGTGATTTTGACGACTTAAATTTCCGTGGGTCATAGTTTCTTAGACTACATGCTAATCTGGAAAATAATAGACATGCTAACAAAAAAAAAGTATCAATAATATATAATAAATAACTCAAAAAATATTTAACTTTAGTATCATTAAATTGAAACTATCTTAATAACTAACATTGGATGTCCACCAAGATATTAGTAAATTACATGTGATCTATTAATTGTACATGAAAAAAGATAGTTTAAGAATTCAATTTATCTATACTTTATAATTCCAAGTGATAATAAAATTGATATACAACCATTTCTAAAACCAACATTGTCAACGACGTTATTTTGACCTTTAATTCTCATCACAATTTGTGATGCGATATTTGATTGTGTGATGTCAAATTAATTTAGAAAATGGATATAACATTCTACTTATATTTTTTTATGAAACTAACGTGACAATAAAGTCTCAAATTGGTTATTGGGGTATAGCTTGGATGGTTGTGAGGAATGATTGTTATCCTCCCCACCCAGGTTCAATTCCCATAAATGACATGTTAAGCTCATATTGAGTATTATTTTTGTAATGACTTCGAGCCTTGTTTCACTATATGTATTGGAAAGTTTCCTTTGATTCAAATGAATAGCAAGAAAACTACTTTTCCAAAAAAAAATCCTTAATTGACACCACATAAATTTTATTCAAAATATTAAACAGTTAAAAAAAAAATCAATTTTAAATTAAATTCAACTTAATTTGAATGGTTATTTTAGACTAAAATTTTCTACCGTTCATAGTCCCAAATACATAATAAGTTTACATATATTTCCCAATCCCTAAAAACCATGAAGTTTTTATATATTCATAAACACCTTCACACTTATCATATCCATGACCAATTGTGTCTGAATCACCACTATTCAAGTTCCTTAGTGATCAAACCCTTCAATTTGTTGGAAGATTTTTAATAGAGATCTTAAATATAGGTAAGCTAAGTGTTTGTGGTTATCGCGTTGGTGTTTTCTTAAACAAAAAAATGCCAACATGAGGAATGTGGGATGTAAGTATTTTAGTAATCAAACTTGAATAACATTGAATCTATAAGAATTGAGTTTTTTTATAATTCTTAATAGTAATTTCAATGTTTAGACGACAACATTATATCTAGAGGCCCTTAATGTTCTAAAAAAACTAAAATCCTAGAACTTTTCAACTAGAAATCCAAACTCCTAGACCTAGCTACCCTGAAACACCCAAATGATTTTTATATCAATCCATTGAATTTGTTAGAAGTTGTATTTTAGGAGTGATCAATCCATTGAATTTGTTAGAAGTTGTTAAGAAAATACATCAAATATGGATACCAAAAAACATTTTAAATGTTTTAGATGGTCACACAACATCTGAAGTGTTTTATAACATAAATAAATTCTTTAAATGTTTTGGATAAAAACACCACATTTCAAAGTTATAACTAATCTATAACACTAAAATGTCCTTTGTTTGTAAATTCTAAACACCTTGATTTATTATAGAAGCTATTTTAATAAGAAATCTAAACATTTTGTTCAATATCCATAAGTATCTATATTTTTTTCCAAAATGAACATCATTTTCATATTTTGACATTTTTTATACCATATTCATTCTACATCTTGGATGTACCATTGTTACTTGAATTTAATCAAAACACTAACCTTAACCTTAAGTATAAGAATGCCATGAAGTCATTCTTAGGATATAGATTACTCTTACAAAAATGTTCAACCTTTTTGAATTTTATGTGTTTTTCATTTGATCTATTAGTTGTTTAGACCCATCTTAACTTTAGATTTATTAAGTACCAAGAATGATCCAAAAAAAATGAGATACAAATTTCTCGATACTTAAAATATCCTAAATTAAGATGGGTTTATGCTAATATGCTTAGAGAGAGAGAAATGCTTGAAATATTCATTTTAACAAAAATTTCTTTAAATTCCTCTTCATCCAATGATTGATAAGATTTGATCTCTCTGTGTGCGTGTATAAAATATTACATTCAGTGAATTTATGTTGGGAAAAATAAATGGGACAGATGGTTACAAGGGAGGAATGTTACAATCTCTTTAATATTGGGTTGT
>JZKD02S1668878.1:16019-30069 GCA_000966675.3 Picea glauca
TAAAAGTGACAAATTTCACTTTTGACTTAAATATCCTAAGTCAAAGTGAAATTAGACATAAAGTACAAGGCATAATGGTACAAAATATTTTCCTCTTGTGGTTAGAGACTCAAAAACCACAAGGGGACCACTTTCCAAGGTACCCAAATATCAATAGTAAGGGGGTAGACTTTCACTCCTACTAGATGCTTTTGGGTCTTGAGCTATTAACCTATTTCCTTACGCTTGATGAAGATGAGCTCTTAGCCCATTATAAGAAGTTTTAGGTCTTACTCCAAGACCAAAAGGTAGTTTCAACATAGATAGTATCCATAAGAAAGCTAATATCCCTTGTGGTCATCGTTGAGGCTACCTTCAATTGGGTCATGTTCTTTCTAGTAGCATCTAACCTTAATCCTGTACATGAAACTAGATACTGCCCTCAGTTGTAGTTTAACCTTTTTCGTAGGAGGTATTTGAGTGCTAACTTTGCTCCAACTTATCTTGGATTTTCGAGAATTGAAAAGATGTATAATTTGGGAGAATAATCTCCTTTTATAGTAAACAATGTCATTAGTGTTTCATTAGATGTACTATGGTATTTGGTTTCTTATCATATGTAGCATAATTTACCATTGCATCTATAAGGAGCAGATTAACAGATTGATTTGTTGTTGTGCAACTCTATTCCGTTCAAGGTAAAGGCTTACCATGCATAGTGCATTTTGATAAACTCTATCACCTTTCATTCTAGTACAAATGTATTTTGTAGGAGACACAAACTATTTAATAGATTACAAATGTACCTATGAATATCACAACACTCTAATCTTCCTCTTGCATAAGATACACATTGCATCAACATGTACTAGTTCAATATAACAATGCTCCAAGAAATGCGACATGATCATTGTTAAGAGGTTATCAAATTTATGTTATGTCCACACAAAATAATTGTAGATGGACTTGTTGGCACCCAAAATTTCACCTTGTGCATTTGGTATCCAATTAGGAGGAATGCAAAATTGGGACAGGTGAAGAGGGACACTAAATTCATAAGCAACATTATCAGGCTCAAGCTATCCATAGGTTTCTCCTCTAAGGAGATGAATGTGCAAACGGGTAATATTGGCATCCAAAACAATGATTTTTAGATATTATTGGCATTCGAGATTTCATTAAGTTTATAAAGTTTGTTTCTTTATTCTTAATCATTTTAGTTTCTCCTTACATGCACCTTTTTCCTCATTTTCCCTTTCTTTTTCTTAAGTATTTTACCCGCTTTAAGTATTCAATAAAATTTTGGGGTGTGCAGATGTTATGAGGTAGTGAAGAGCCCATCCTTTTCCCTCTTCTTTATGATTTAGAGTCATTTTTATGGGCTAGAGTTGAGGTAGTGTAAAACCTATCCTCTTGTCTCTTCTTCATGACTTGGAGTCATTTTTATGGGCTTATGTCAAGGTAGTGGAGAGTCCATCCTGTGCCCCCAAGGTTTTGGGTTTAATTTGGGCTCAATAAGAGCCCATTCTCTTCCCCCAAAGTCTTTGTAATCATTGTATCAATTTACTCATAAGGTGGGACGTGGGTCCCTTCCTCTTATTTATCCTTCTCTATTCATTGTTTATGTTCATTTTATTTAGGAGGAGGGAAGAGGTATTATTCACCTCATCAAACTTGCATTATCTCTACCCCACATAACTCTACACCATGCTTTGATTTATTCTTACCTTCCATATTCATGCATTCACCTCTCCCCTCAACTCCCCATTACTTGTATTTCTTTGATCGGGAAAAACGACGAGGTAATCTATTCCCTTCCATTCACTTGCCTCTGCCCCACATACCTTTGTCCCACACTCTAATCGCCTCCCTCCATGTTCATCCCTTTCTCCATCATGTCTACTTTATTGGGATGGAGGGCATATGTATTCACTCTTCTCCTTCCATCCCTACACATTCATCCCTTTATCTACCATGTCTACTTGATTGGGATGTAGGTCATATGTATTCACTCTTCTCCTTCCATGTGATATCTCTCACTCACATATCCTTTCCATATCCCACGTTCGACACTTTGCTTTCCCCTGAGTTGAGGGGTGGAGGTAATCCATATTTACCATTCATGCATGTTTATGATTGATGTACCTTGATCTTTGATCAAAGACTCTCAAAATGCAAGTTAGAAGACACATGGAAACCAAACAATGACTTGGTAGGACAAATGGTGACTAATGATAGGGTTGTAGGTGGTGACTAGGGTATCAATGGGTGTATGGTCATAATGATGTGGTGCCAAAATTAACCTGTAGACATGGGCGAGCAAGTACGTGGATAAAGCCTCTTAATATCACATAATTCAATGAGAAAGCATTAACATATATAAACCATGAACATTATTTTCACCTAATGCATGTGGGATAGCCAATTCACACTCTAATCCAATGGTTGAGGATGAAAGGGATAATATCCATTGATGTTTGTAGCTTAATCTTTTAAAGACCATCTATTGGGATGTATGCCACCAAATTGAGCGAATGAGAGCTCATCGTAAAGGTATTTGTGTACATAATTTGATGACATGGCCCTATTAGTAGGAATCATGTGGATATGGGGTCCACTAATCATTCAAATTCGTAAGCACCTCCTTTACCCCTAGAAAACCCAAATTCTTGTTATATGAAAGGGTGATACGTTTCTTATTTATTTTAGGAATGCTTGATATCTTAAGACTGTGGGCCCAAGACTTTTGAGGTTATGGAGAGCTCATCCTCTACCCTACACATTAAGAAATGGGAAATTATATGAGGTAGCAGACAAGCCATCCTCCACTTTCTGAACGATAAAGTGAGCTTAATTCTTAAGATAGTTGAGATCCCATCCTCCACCCTCCATATATCGTGGGAAAGCCACGAGGTAGTGGAGTGATCCAAAATGGATCCAGGAAGGCCTAAAAATAAAATTTCTCAGAATCAGATGAAACCAATGCCATTGTGTTGGGCTCGTCGTGCCGATTCCAACCATATTTTTTTTTCTTTCCAAAAATGGACATTGTATGCGAAAGTTATCGTGTTCTGA
Organism: Picea glauca; assembly: GCA_000966675.3. NCBI lineage: Eukaryota > Viridiplantae > Streptophyta > Pinopsida > Pinales > Pinaceae > Picea > Picea glauca. The sequence continues at coordinate 19,074 of JZKD02S1668878.1, forward strand.
TCGATTTCCCAAATAGGCAAAAAAGTCAAAGTCAACATTCAACAGGCCATACTGCTGACATCAACATGATCTAGAAGTGACGTCAGCATGATTTCATGATGACGTGGCAACAGGAGGAGGTGACACATTTTATATGGATTTGGTTTTTTTAGGCTAAGTTGGCATAGTGTGGATTTGACATGTGGAATGTACGGATGCTGGCGTGGCAATCTATACACTGACATGGCCCAATGACAGTTCAACACGTGGCAGTATGGATGACAGGTGGAAGTGACGTGGTGCTAACCAAGTGACTGACTGTACAATATGACATAGTGACATGGTGCTAGGTCGCAGGCTCCGGGCTTGACGTGTGTCGTACGACGCTGACTGGGCAGATGTGTTGGCAGGTTGATGTGGTGGTCCACTCGACAGTTGACTGTGTGTATGATGGTCAATCTAGAGGTGACACATGGCCCAATAATAGGGCACCACATGGCACCCCATATTTGTCCAATAATTGTTGGTTCAAAATTTTGTTGCACCTTCGACGAAATTGGACCCCTGACCTCCGAGCATGGGCAACGGTCTAACCAACAAGCGTCAACCCTACGGGCTACACAACGGGTCTTAACCCCTATGCCGGAAACAAAAGTTTTGTTGTGGGTTAGTGCACAATTTTTTGGATAAGCCCCAATTGACGGGGGATAGCCCAACCAACCAGGGTCCATGGACCAGGAGCTAGTACCAGAGGATTAGTGCAGATGACACTTGGGCACCCATCCATGGCCATATGGCAGTAGTTCACGCGACCAGGTGCCAAAAAGTTGTGGCGACCTAACTGTTTAGCCCAAAACTCAGACACATGGGGCCTCCATGTGACAAGGAGCCCATGGAAAAGGTGCTAGAGCACATATTTTCCATTTGTGGGTTTTTTACTTTGGTTTTTGGATTTTTTGCATTATTCAACCTGATTTTATTGGATTTTGACCATTGTTGGGGGATCTGGAGCTCGATTTGAGGCCAGATCTTGGGAGGAAGTTGGGAGGTGACCCCCAAATTCAAATCTACACAAAAACTAGAGGTTTTTGACAACAAGAAGAGGTTCAGAAACAACAGAATGATGAAGAATTGTAAATCCTAAGCCATTTTTATGCAGGGAAGCCATTGAGGAAGAGAACTTTGGAGGCCATTTCTGGGAGCTATGCTCAACCTTTTCCAGTGTTGTCAGTTGTGTTGGATTCTTGAGGTCGAGAAGAACACAACCAAACCAATTTGCAATCATTTTGAGATACTTCTAATGTAATTTTGTAGCATTGAATATTAATAAGAAATCCTCCCCCACTGAGACATAGGCCCGGAGACGTAGGAAACCTTGCTGAACTCCGTTAACAATATTGGCATTATGGTTTATTGTTATTATGTTTAATTTATATTATATATTCTTTATGATGGCTGCAACATTCTTTCATTAAGATATCCTTACTCATTTAAGTTTTTGAATGGTAATTTAACACATGATTAAAACTCAATCAAGTATTTTAAAGATCATTTTTGGATCAAGTGGTTTCAGAGCAAGTTGACGGTTGGTTGTTTGAGTTTGCATGATTACTAGGGAAAAGCTAAGTTGTGGTGAAGGAGAGCTTATATAAGGGGATCCTGAGATTTTATTGAGAAAGAGGGCATCTCAAAGTGAGAAGATGGCATATGAAGAAGGAATGTCTCAGAATGAGATAGAGTTTCAAAAGACTTTCTTCGGCATGTATGAGATGGTAAAGGTCTTATATGATGATTACTTCAAATGAAATAGGCCTTTTCAAGGGGAAAATTCAAAACAAGACAAAATAAAAGAAGGAGAGGACCCACCTAAGCCTCCTCCTTCACCTCCTTCATCTCCATCGTTCTCTTCTTCTTCAGGTACAAGTTCAACTTCTACCACAAGAAAACATTCTCATAAACATAAGCATGTTATGCCATTACTTAAGTTTGATGTAAAATTTGAATTTCCCATGTATGATGGGGAAGTCAATGTTGAGAGGCTTGATAATTGGGTCATATAGATGGAAGTTTATTGCAGTGTGCAACAAATCAAATATGAGGCAACTCAAAACAAATTGGCATTGCTTCATCTTGCAAGCACAACACTCATCTGGTGGAAAGGTAAGTTGCAACATGGTACTCAACAAGTTGGTAATGTATTTCCATCATGGAAAGATATTGTTTTTGCACTTAGAAAGATGTGTTATCCTTTGGGTTATAAGGAAAAGAATTTAATTAAATGGAAAAGTCTTAAACTAAGAAAAGGACAAACGATGCAAGAATACATAGATGAATTTCGTAAGATGACATTAATGTTAAATATTCCATTACATACACAAGAAACTCTTATGAAGTATATAGGAGGTTTAGCTACACATATTCGTAACACTGTATTTATGTTTGGACCTACTAATCTTGATGAGGTTTCTATTCAAGAAACATATATTGAAGCAGGGAAAACATGAGTTGGTGTATCAGGGGAATTGTCTTCAAGGAAAGACGACAAAAGAAATGGGAATGGAAAGAAAGAAAGTTCATCGACCATGAATGAAGAGAAGCTCTCTTGCAAGAATTGCAAGAAAGAAGGGCATGATGATGACCATTGTTGGCAATTTCACCCAGAGAAGAGACCGAAGTGGTTCAAAGAGAGGAAAGGGAGGCAAACAGTTGCAACAACAACACAACAAACAGACTTGGGGTATGATATAGGTGATAAGACTAAGATCAAAACAATTGGTTTGTCAGATAAAATTGGTAATGGTTATGATTATAGAAATAAATTATTTCATATAAGGGTCATAATGAAACATACTAAGATAGACACATTGATAGATAGTGGATCTCAATCTAACTTAATTTCAGAGGAAGTGGTTAAGAAATTGGGATTAAACACTAAGATGAATCACAGACCTTATTCACTTAATTGGATAAGCAAAGATTACAAATTTCCCATAACAAAGAAATGTATCATAAAATTTGTAATTACATCTAAGTATGTGGATGAAGTAACATGTGATGTGGTGCCACTAGAAACATGTGGAATGGTCTTAGGAAGCCCTTATTTATATGATCGCAAAGCAATATTCTACATGGAACAAAATCGATATCACTTAACTAAAGAAGGAAATGAATATGTTGTACATGCTCATCACATAAAAGCAAATCAATCTCTTCAAACAATGGAACAATTAAGGAAGGCAACTTATGCAAGCAACACACCTATAATTGTGCCAAGTAAAGTAGTTGATCTTAAGCATGAACATGAGATGGTTGTAGGATGGGAATTCAATAATACTTTGCTTCAATATAAGTTAATGTCATGCAATAACATCAAACATATGGGTTCAACTTTAGTGATATTTTTTATGTTATCGTTGCTTATGTTTTCTACATGGATGGTAGTGGATTCAGTAAGATGTGAACGAGTTCAAGTGGCTAACAATATGATTTTAGTTGTCATGGTTGTTTTGCAATTGATTATGATGCGAAAGGTGCACATGACATAGTTTAAAGACAAAGGACAAGTGGGGAGGCCTATCCTGCACTTGATGACTGGTTAATATCCTTTTGGAGGACCAAAAGGTTTTAGTGGGGAGGCATGATCCAAAATGGATCCAGGAAGGCCTAAAAATCAAATTTCTCGGAATCGTATGAAACCAGTGCCATTGCATCGGGGTCATCGCACCGATTCCGACCATATATATTTTTTTTCTTCGAAAATGGACACTGTATGCAAAAGTTATCGCGTTCTGATCGATTTCCCAAACATGCAAAAAATGTCAAAGTCAACAGTCAACAGGTCATACTATTGACATCAACAGTACATCAGCTTGACATGACAGTGATGTCATGATGATGTTATCATGCTGACGTGGCATCACGAGGAGGTGAAATGTGTTAGGTGGATTTGGCATTTTCAGGTTGAGTTGGCATAGTACGGATTTGGCACATGGACTGTATGGATGCTGACGTGGCCCAATGATAGTTTGAAACGTGGTAGTACAGATGATAGGTAGCAGTGACGTGGCACTGAACGAGTGATTGACTGTATAGTATGACATTGACTGGGAACATGTGTTGGCAGGTTGACGTGGCGATCCAATGGGCAACTGACTGTGTGTACGATGGACAATCCAGAGGTGACACGTGGCCCAATAACAGGGCACCATGTGGCACCCAATATCTGGCCAATAACAACTGGTTCAAAATTTTGTTGCACCTCCGGTGGAATTGAATCCTCGACCTCCGGGCATGGGCAACGATCTAACCAACAAGGGCCAACCATATAGACTACACAATGGGTCTTAACCCCTATGTCGAAAACAAAGGTTTTGTTGTGGGTTAGTGCATAGTTTTTGGGATATACCCTGGTCGGTGGGGGCTATCCCAACTAACCAGGATCCATGGACCAGGAGCTAGCACTAGACGATTAGCGTGGATGACACTTGGGTGCCTAGCCATGGCCATATGGCAACAATTCACGCGACCAAGTGCTAACAAGTTAGGGTGGCCTAACTGTTTAGCTTAACACTCAGACACATGGCACCTCAATATGACCAATATCCCGGGGAAAAGGTGGCTAGTGTGCATATTTTTTATTTGTGGGTTTTTTAATTTGGTTTTTGGATTTTTTTGCATTATTCATCTTGATTTAATTGGATTTTGACCATTTTTGGGGGATCTGGAGCCCGATTTGAGGCCAAATCTTGGGAGGAAGTTGGGAGGTGACCCCCAAATTCATATCTATAAAGAATAGAGGTTTTTGAAAGCAAGAAGAGGTTCAGAAATAACATAATGATGAAGAATTGTAAAGCCTAATCTATTTTTATGCAGGGAAGCCATTGAGGAAGTGAACTTTGGAGGCCATTTTCGGGATCTCCGCTCAACCTTTTCAGTGCCATCAACTGTGTTGAATTCTTGAGGTCAAGTAGAACATATCCAGACTAGTTTCTAATCCTTTTGAGATACTTCTGATAATTTTTCAGCATTGAATATTAATAAGAAAGCCTCTGCCACTGAGACATAGGCACTGAGATGTAGGCAACCTTTCCCAACTGCGTTAACAACCTTGGCATTATGGTTTTCTATTATTAATGTTTACTTTATGTTTTGTATTCTTTATGATGGCTGCAACATTCTTTCATTGATATCTCCTTCCTCATTTAAGTTTTTGAATGATAATTTAACACATGCTTAAAACTCAACCAAGTCTTTTAAAGATCATTTTCAGATCATGGAGAGCCCATCCTTTGCCCTTTATCTTATAAAGATGGTCCAAGCCTTAAGGTAGAAAAAAACCCATCCTTTTCCCTCCACGTTATATTTTTGGCAAGTCACGAGGTAATGAAGAGTTCATCTTACACCCTCCATGTCATATTGTAAGAAATTCATGAGGTAGCAAAGAGCCCATCCTCCACCCTACATATCGTATTGTCAGAAAGTCACAAGGTAGAAAATATCCCAACCTCCACCCTACATATTATATTGCAGGTAAGTCATGAGGTAGTAGAGATCCCATCTTCTTCCCTCAATATTATTAAGTGATTGTGAAAAATTATTTTGAAGGGGAACTATTATTTCCTCCCTTCATCCCCACATTACCATATCATAAGGGGCAGACCCAATGTGGGGAGGAGTAGAGGAGAAGAAAAATAAAAGCATGCATCCTACACACCCTTGCATCGAAGGGAAAAAAATTAATAATATTAGGACAAGGGTATAATGCGGGGTGTGAACCCACCCCAGACCAATGACACATAAGACAAAGAAGATGGTGATAAAGGGTCCATGGGAGGACTTGGATGAGCACATGGACCAATAATAGGATGACATATGACATGATAGATGATGTAGAGATAAGAAGAGCCTACATGGAACAATCAATAGGTTCCACATGGCATATTGTTACACAATGAAATGTCACACTTGAGTGTCAGACCCCCAGGTGTTGCAAGTATCACAAAGTGATGTATGCACCTTGTTAAGTGTCACATGCACTATCACAAGTGTCGTATCCACCTTACCTAGTGTCACATTCACTTTGTCAAGTGACAACCCCTTGACACCATGAAAGACATTTTCCATGAATCCTAAGTCATATTGGAGGAAGAAACCCATCATTTCAAGGTCAAAACACACCTTTTTCTTGGAAAAGTCGACCTTTTTTGGGAAATTTATGAAAGGTGGCACCCCATATCCATGATGGGGGAGTGCCACTTCATGGAATGGAACCCCCCTTTCCATGTTAGAGGAGCATCACTGTATAGGATGGCACACTGTCTCTTACTCTGGGGAAGCGCCAGTCTTGTTAGAGGGAAAAGGGGGATCTTCCACCTTGTTCTATGGACCAACTCTCTCAGGATGGGGTTGGTTATGTTTGACCCCCGTGATATGGTTTCACCTTAGGATTTGATCCAAACCTTAAGGATCCATATCCTCTACCATATCCTCAACCATATCCTCCATTAGCTCATGGTGGTTGTGCTTCTCAATCCTATATATTGAAGGCATTTCCAAGGTGAAGGGGGAAGTAATCAATGAGAGTATCATCATTTTGATATTGGTATATTCATGCAAGAGTTGGATGAGGAGATATTTATAATTAATATATTCATCTGTAAGTATCTCTTTTTGGATTTCCAATAAATATATACTTGGCCTATTTCCTTCGAGTTTATGTCTTGTTACATTTGCTTGTCTACTATTGCTCTAATCTTTGTAGATAAACTTGTCTTGTATAATATTGTAGATTAGGAGATAGTTGTTTTCCTTTGTTTTCCATTGCAGATCTCATTTTTTTCTAGGGAGTTTGAAGATCAAGTTCAGGGATTAGAAGCAAAGAGGACAAACGTCGAAACAGGTTCATCATATCCTTTCTCTCCTTCTCATTTTGATTGGTTAAGATAAGTTTAAAGGGATGTTAGTGTCCACTTGTATTTTTTCTGTCTTGGCATAGGGGTTTAGTAATCCAAGGGAAGTATCATCTGTCCACTTTTTCTTAGTCTTCTTTTGAGGAGGTTTTTTTCCTAGTGACTCCCGATTGTCTCTGAATTTGTTTGGCTTGAGAAATTGACATTTAACACTCATTCATATTACTTCTTTGAGTTTGCAATATTCTATCCTAGTTGTGATCCCCTTGGGTAAAAATGATTCCTTGGTTCATCCTACCTTTGAGTTCTCTGGTCTTCGTCTCACAAAGCTTTCAGATTGCTTGGTTGTTTAGGACTGTTCACCAACTAGGGTTTGCAAAGGTTGTTTGGTATTGATCCTTTTTGTCTTCATTGAAACACATTTTTTTGGATGATTAGGACTCTTTTGTTTACCACAACCTAGCTCTAAGTGTTGTTTCTTGCTACTTGTTGTTTGAGGATTTTCATGAGTGCTTGTCTTCTGTCTCTTTTGCATCTTTGAGTTCTTGATTGAACATGTTATCCCCTACTTGTTTTCTTTTAGTTCTCATCGTTTTGACTATGCTTTGTTTGATTTATTTTTTGACTTGTACTTCTTTGTGTCAAACATAGATGTATTCCATTTCATTTGAAATTTAAGAAGTGAAAAAGTTTTCATATCTCCTTGCATACATAATCAAATGAAGAAACTTTTTGCATTCATTAGGAAGTTTGTTTCGGTATATGTTTGAAAAAGAGCTAGTTTTGCATGTGCATTTCAGGTTTCAGAAACATTTTCTTGGTATTTTGGCATCATATTGATCCCATAAATTGAAAGTTGCATTGTTTTGAGTGCTTTCTTATGTTAAGAAGAATCAAACTCTTCTCCTTCCCATACATAGAATTCATCGAAAAGAAAGAAATGCATCTCATTCTTTTGCATTCTATTTGGAGTCAAGTCTCTCACATCATTAGTTTCATCTTTGTGGACCTACTGAGTAAAATCCATTAAAATCAACCACATGCTAATAAAATCAACTAGAACATTTTTTGGTTTTATCACACCAACAGTAGCACAAGATTAGGGTCTTTGATCTAGGAAAAGTGAGTAAATTGTCCAAGGCTACTAAACAGACTGTAGAGCAATAAAGAGCATACACATACAACTTTCGTATAAGCATAGCCAGGAACCCCCTCTCACATGGAGGCTAAACACGAGGTCTTGTGCGAGAGAGAAACAAAGATAACCCCTCCAAAGCTTAACCAATCGTAGCAAACAAAGCATATATTGGGGGATTTTTTTTGAGAAACCACTGGTTTCATTAGGTCTCAGTGTTTCATGAACTCTGAATTTGTTCAGGTTCCTCTGGAGTCTTATCGGTCCACTTGTCTTCATTTCTCTTGAGGATCTTCAAAAATTGATATCCTGCCCATACGTTCAGTCTCGACTATCGATTGTACCCGCCCGGAGGCTGATCGTGAGTTGGTAACCTTAGTGGAATTTCCTAGGTATATACAAGGGTGAGTGTGGGGGGATTCCCATGGTACCTGGGGAAGACGTTGTATCACACTCTTAGTACCCTTGGAGGGTGATCCCGCGAAAGCGATCATTGCTTGCATCGAGATGCTCTGTTACACAGAGGTTGGGGTAACTGCTTCTTATTTCTTCACTGGCAGCTTGATATCCCGTCTTTGGAATATCCTTGAGCCTATTGTTGCTTGGTTGATTTCTTTTATATTTCTTAGGACTGTGTTTCTTTGAATTTTGTAGTCAGCCTTAGAATAATATATTTCACAGTGTACAAGGTATGGAACCTGATGTTCAAGAACCTCAACATAATGTTTCTTATGAAGCAATGATCATAGATCACACTTCTGAAACTGAGAGCGTCACTCCTGGAAGTGGCCAACACATTGAAGAACCAATCACAAACTTCGAAGAAATACTTGCATCCTATGTCAATCCTCTTTTTATTGATCCATTTGGCCTACCACTCACTGATCCACCATCCACGAGATATGTTGATTCTTATTCTTCTTATCGATTACTGCTTGGTTCCACCACTACACAATCTTTTGGCACAGAACCATCATCTTTTGGTTTTCCTTAAGGACTTGGGAACTCATATTTTTCCATAACTCTTGTAGTTTTTACTATTGGTGCTTCATCTTTACTCAAAATATCAGTGGCCCAGATAAAACCGACTGAACCACATGTGCATACATCTCGTTTTGCACATGAGTCAGGTAATATTATTGCTTCACTATTTATCCACATGCACACACCAGGTGCTTTACTTTTTCATTCCATCGGTCAAATGGCTGGTAGTCAAGTCATTCACATAACCACTGTTGCACAAGCTACTCAACCTCCATCTCATACATTGCAGATTATTACATCCTACATTGGAGGTAAATCTTCAATGGGAGGCCAACCTTCAGTTGGGGGGGCAACCTTCAGTTGCAGGGAATTTTTTTACTGGGGGGCAACCTACATGGTTGCAACATTATGAAAGATGAGGGAAAACTACCTCTAGAAAGACATGCTGCTAGGAGTGATCCTCATTTGAGGGTTGTTCCCATCGTAACATAGTAGTCTTTTTTGGAACGAGCCCAATCTTTCTTTCTTGTGCTTGTTAAAACATGAGAATTTGTTACTGAGTATACTTTTATCTCTTTTTCAGACTCGTAAAAGCTATGCGAAAAATGAACTCTTTGGAGTTTCAAGCTCTTTTCAGACTCCCTAAGCATGAAAATATTATTGAGTGAGCTTGCTTCCTTTCATATTCATTAAAATGTTTGAAAGGGCATATTTCGAGTGGTAGTTTATCTCTTTTTCGACCTCACGAGACTAATTACAAAAAATGACTACTCTAATTAAGCATGATTAGAAGCGTTCTCCCCTGTATTTTTTTACACTTTTTTCGGGCTTGGGAGACTAAATTTATGAAAAAGTCATCCATGGAGTCATCTTTAAGTTCTTTTCAGACTCTATAAACATGAAAAACCATCGATTTTACCTTCTTTGGGCTCGTAAAACTATGCATCGAAGGACCTATATGAGTCCAATCTCCAAGACCCATCTGGGACCGAACCCCTGTTTCTTCAGGTTCATTAAACTTATTTTGAGGGACTCATATGAAGGATGAGCTATACCGACTATCTATTATCCTCTTCAAGCTCGTTAAAAAATAAAGAGGTACTCATCTATCTAGATGGGGGGGGGGGAGGAATTGAAGGAAGTGGGTCAAGTTTCTTGGAATCCTTTATGGCAGCTATTGCTGCCCTTGAACATGGAACTTGTTTGTGTCGCGTCTTATAATTGGGTAATATTCTTGTGTTTGAGTCATACCAATTCCATGTGTCGCTATAATTTTTTGTTCCAGTTGAATAATGCTCTTATTTTCGTCACATTATGTTCTTGGTACTCGTCGAGTCAATGATGCCAAGTCACTTGTCATGCCTCATCATGTTCAAGGGAAGTTTCACTTTAAAAATTCATTTGCAGTATTACCAGATTCCATTTCCTGTGTTAGTTCATACTCATTCGATCCACCATCTCACATCACTTTCCTGTGTTAGTTTCATGTCGATGATGAGGGACACATCAAGGCCCTCCTTTGACGAGTCTTTTCTTGTCGACTTCAACACATTATCCAAGAATTAGACTTAGGAACCAGTTAGAATCTTGGGAACTGCATGCCTTAATGACAAGCCTCCTCTCTTATGTCAGTAGGTTTACATCATTGACCTCTGATCGGATGATTCCACAAATGTTCGACCTCAACTCATTTATTCACATTTGTTGGAATGTACTAGGGTACCTTGGGAGTAATTTTCATCATTGGTGATTTCCCTCACACTTGTTAACAATTTACCTCAATGACCGATAATCAAGTGGTTTCCACCATGTTTGACATCAAATCATCTATTCACATGGCTAGATTTGTACCGCATTGGGATCAAGATGAAGACCTTGGGTTGGACGCTCACTCTGTTATGTGCTTTTCCCAGGATGCGATGGAGATCATTTGAGAATGTAAAAGATTTCGGTACAATCACCATGTTGTCAGTCTTACTGATCTCTCTCT
>JZKD02S1668878.1:30201-45339 GCA_000966675.3 Picea glauca
CATTGTATTGATTTGTGGCTATGTTTTGTCATCTTGTAGCTCCACTGTGTATTTTAGTGGTTGCGATCAGTTCATGTCATGGAGGTATGGATCCACATTATATATTTGGTGGCCATATCCTTAGTTAATATTATCATGGATCCACAATGTATTGGTCAGCGACCATGCTTTGATTCATCTCGTATTTCGAGCATAGGTATGCCTGCCTCAGAAAAGGAACATACTTTTATATTGAATGATGATTGTTTGTAGATTTTGCTAGGTTCTCCTACTCCAACACCCTTGCATTGAACAATTTGTAAAGTGCTTAGGCCATCAATTTATCTTATGACCTCAAACTTTAGGGGGAACTTGTTACACACTGAAATGTCACACTTGAGTGTCGCACCCCCAAGTGTCGCAAGTGCCACAAAGTGATGTATGCACCTTGTTAAGTGTCACATGCACTATCGCACGTGTCATATGCACCTTACCTAGTGTCACATTCACTTTTCCGAGTGTCACAAACCCTTCACACCATGAAAGACATTTTCCATGACCCCTAAGTCATATTGGAGGAAGAAACCCATCATTTCAAGGTCAAACCACACCGTTTTCTTGGAAAAATCGGCCTTTTTTTGGGCATTTATGCAGAGTGGCGCCCCCTAGCCATGCTATGAGAGTGCCACTTCATGGAATGGCACCCCCCTTTCCATGTTAGAGGAGCTCCACTGTATAGTATGGCGCCCTGTCTCTCACCATGGGGGAGCGCCAGTCTTGTTAGAGGGAAAAGGGGAATCCTCCACCTTATTCTATGGGCCAACTCTCTCAGGATGGGGTTGGTTATGTTTGAACCCCATGCTATGGATTCACCTTAGGATCTAATCCAAACATTAAGGAGCCATATCCTCAACCATATCCTCCATTTTCTCATGGTGGTTGTGCTTCTCAAGCCTATACATTGAAGGTATTTCCAAGGTGAAGGGGGAAGTAATCAGTGAGAGTATCATCATTTTGATCTTGGTATGTTCATGCAAGGGTTGGATGAGGAGAGATTGAAGAGGTTTCTACTACATCAATCATGGTATGTAAGTATCTCTTTTTGGATTTCCAATTAATATATACTTGGTCTATTTCCTTCAAGTTTACGTCTTGTTACATTTGCTTGTCTATTGTTGCTCTAATCTTCATAGATAAACTTTGATGATATAATATTGTAGAGTAGGAGATAGTTGTTTCCTTTGTTGTCCATTGCAGATCTCAATTTGTGCCAGGGATTTTGAAGATCAAGCTCAGAGATTAGAATCAATGAGGACAAACATTGAAACAGGTTCATCATATCCTTTCTCTCCTTCTCATTTTGATTGGTTAAGATGAGTTTAAAGAGATGTTAGTGTCCACTTGTATTGTTTCTATATTGGTATAGGGGTCTAGTAATCCAAGGAAAGTTTCATTTGTTTGTAGGCGCAACATTCCATAACACATATGGGGACCACTAACAAGTCAAATGAATAAGAAACCATTTTTACACACAAAACCCAATTTTTTTTTTATCATTTTGAGGGTCAATGACCCTACTCTTGATTTTAGGAATACTAGAAGGTAAAATCATGATCTCCAAATGACCAATTTTTGATTTTTCATCATGGAGGGATATCATCTCATCTTCAAGAGAAGTCAGGGGCACCCATGAACTGTACAAACAAGCTTGAGGAAGAAATAAAGGCAACTGATGGAATTACCCATATGTTTACCCATAAGAAGATTTAAGAGCCCAAGTACATGTCAAAATTAAACCTATCATTTCCATATATAGATAAGTTGACACTATCGATGTCGCTCGAGCCTCCATAAATGATGTGTAGAATTTTTTGGTAATAAATTACCCCCATGCTTTCTTTAGACCATCTCTACACAAGAGTGCTTGACTATATTGAAATGAGGAAATGCCAGACTTTCTTAAGGCTTGGATATGCTCAATTAACATGAACATGCTTTAATTAGGGATGTTGAACTCAAGGAAGTGTTGGTTTCACATTCAATCCAGATCATGGCCATCTTCAATAAGAAGTAGATACCTCCAACGTTTATTTAGACAAAATTTCTCATATAAAGATCTTTTGGTATTGGTTGACTTGGCTAGTGACTCTAGTTTGAAGACTCATATATTTTAAGTGTCTCCCATATCTTCTCTTTATTTTTGTATCTCATACTTTACATAATACAATCTAGGGTGTGGGAATTACTTTCAATATCATTCTACTCATGGTTTATATCCCAAGATTTTGTAATTATAAGAATAAATTAAAGAGTTGATTCTACTATCAAATCTTGAATATTCTTTGTAAATTTAAATGGTTTTGATAGTTGAATTGATTTTAATTTGAATTTTTTTAAGAAATTAAATTATTATTAAAATTATTTTTAACTAAAATTAATAAATAATAAATTAACAAGAAATTATTTAATTTCAAATCATAAATTTTTACATGTTAAATTTTTTTTCTTCTCAAAATCTAATAGATTTGAAGTTAAATATATACTGATATAGTATCAAAATATATATCATCGTTAATATCATCCTTTTTAATGAAGTTGTTCTCTCTCTCCCTCTCACAACTTGGTGGTTGATTGTCTCAATCCAGTCACCCCGATCGTGCTGGTTTGTAAGTGTAGATTTTTGAGGAACTATGAGGGCTGCCCAATAGGCCTGTATTATGACCTCTTGTTGGGCTCTAATTTATGTCAACAAAGTTGTCCTTTGTTGTTGTTTTATGACATCAAATAGTCAAGTACTTTTCTGCCCCCAAACTGATGGTTATATGCTTTTTTAAGGTTCCCTTGCAAGTAGTTTTAGTAACCAAGTTTTAGTACATGAAAACATCAAAACATATAGCAATCCTCTAGGATATTTACAAGCTCCTAAAATTGATTTAAACACTAAGCATACATGAAAAATGAACATAGGTATTTTTGGTCAACATGACCCTGGATAAAAACCCCTAGGGAAAACCAGTTTAGAATGAAAGTGTATATAAGTGATGTCTAAAGCATGAGATACGACAAGTAAGAAAAAACAATGGAATTTGTACAAGTAGCAAACTCCTCTCAAGCCTTTCTAAGAGTTCCAATAAGATATGTTCCCAAGTGAATTGCACCCTCTTCCTTTGTTGAAGCTCTATCCACTGAATCAATGCGCCCTTCCTCCTCCTTTTCCCAACGAAGAAACCCTTGCACACAAACAAGTTGTTGTGTGCCTCCTCCAAGATGAACCTGTAAGATTTGAAGTAGAACAATAACTCCTAGGGTCTGCTAAGCATGCACCCTCCTCCTCAAGTGCGCCTTCCTCAAGGAAAATACACCCACACAAAAATAATGATGCTCCAAGCTACCTATCACTCTCCATGAATGGAGGAGCCCAAGATTTCCTCACCAAATGCTTCCATCCTCATCCCTTTTCTCCTCTCCCAACTCTCTTGGTGAACAAATGAAGGAATGAGCCTCTCTTGGCCCTATGCGCCCCTTTTGAACCATCCATAAGGAAACCTAAATATGGATGGCTAGAATCACCCCAAGCCATCTCTAATCAATGGGTGAGATCTCTCCAAAAGAATCTCACTTCAAAACCCACTTTGGGTTAAGCTCCCTAAGTTCACTTTATGTCTCCCAATTCACCCACAAAGTGAATTGATAATCACTTTAGGCTAAAAGTGACAAATTTCATTTTTGACTTAAATATCTTATGTCAAAGTGAAATTAGACATAAAGTAAAAGGCACAATGGTACAAAATATTTCCCTCTTGTGGTTAGAGACTCAAAAACCACAAGGGGACCACTTTACAAGGTACCCAAATCTCAAGACTCCCTCTTACCGAGAAAGTATCATTCACCTCTCCAATCTCATTCCAGCAGTGGACATGGTTGCCTGATGGAAAATATTCAGTGAGTATGGTTGTACCCTGAGCATCAAAAGTGTTCCCTGACACATATATCCTTGACCTTCCCGATCTCTAGATGGAAGTGCATCTCCATCTATCCGAGATCACCTAGATCTTGGCATCACACCAAAGATCTCAACCTTGTCATCTCACCAAGGATTTATAATTCCTATCATCTCACCAAAGGTTTCTACTCTTGGCATCTCACCAAAGGTTTCTACTCTTGGAATCTCACCAAGAGTCACATCTCTTGGCATCTCACCAAGATTCTCTCTCTTGACATCTCACCAAGAGTCTCTCTCTTGGGATCTCACTAAGAGTCTCATCTGGATCTTGGAATCTCACCAAGATCCTCAACTTGGTCTCTCACCAAGTGACTTTCACCTGAAGTGGAACTTGAAGCTGATCTGCTTGTCTCCATAGCCAAGTGATGCTCAATCCTCTCTAGAGCCCTACTCCCACTTATAAATCTCTGATGCTCCGAAGCCTCTGCACCAACTAACTGTCTTCTTGACAACTCTAAAACTGAAGTTGTCCTAGGTGTACTAGTCACCCTTAAATGTGGTGTCCTCGAAAGTGGAGTATGAGCTCCCTCTGAATCAATACTCTGAGTCAGTGGGACCTCCTCAACTCTGTCTACCCACAAACCATCGGATGGTGTATCAACTGACAAAATAACACTCCCTCACAAACTGAGTAGTGAAATCCTCCTCCTCTGTTATCGTTGCAGTACCATCATGCTTCTTCTTCTTCTTCTTCTTGGGACACTTTCCAACATAATGCCCCATCTCTCCACAAGCAAAGAATCTCACTATGATCATGTCTCTCTTTTTCCCACCGCCACTCTCTTGTGGTTTGGCCCCTCCCTTGGGACCCTTTTTAGCATCCTTACCGATCTTCTTCTTTCCCTTTGTCCAAAGAGCAATATCCTCATCACCCTCTGATATTTTTTGTTGTCCTGAAGATCCAGAGCTGCATCTCAACTCCTCCTGTACAAATTCGTCCCAACGTCTCTCCCAACTGGGCATGACCTCCTTGGCCATAATGCCTCGCACAAATGAACCCTAAGGTTTGGAAAAGTTGCTTAAGGCTTCCCTCACCAAAAATTTTGGATCCGCAATCTATCTGACTACTGCCAACTCATCTCGAATCTATGTAAATATCCCAAGGTATGATGTCACCGACTCTGAATTGAGCATCTGAATGCTCCTGAGCTTCTCCTACAGAACCATCTTTTGATTATGATTGGGACTCTAGTAGAGCTTGCACAATGAGGCCCACATCTCAAAGGAATAGTCCTTCCCAGTCAAATGGGGTATGACATGGTCTCTCACCACATCACAAATAGTCCTCTTTGCCTTGGTGTTCTTCCTGAAATCTACATCCAACAAGGGAGATGGAGTTGGTGCAAGAGGAATCACCACGAGAGATTGAACTATATCCCATAGTTCAAGATCCCTTAAGACAAATATGATCCTGTTCTTCCAAGGGGACCAATTTCTAGCTCCGTATAGCCTATCCTCTACCCACATTTGAGACACCAGCATGGTTGTCCACTGAAACTCAAAATTATGCTAAAAATGAAAAAGAGTACAACCTCATTCCCGTCAACACATGTGTGAAAATAGGTTGTCTAAATACAACCTCAGTCTTGTTAACACATGTGTGAAAATAGGTTGTCCAAACTGTCCAAAACAGTCCCACAAAACTGCCCACTGTATGCTCTACAAATCAACCAAACTTAGCGACCAACCTGGCTCTGATAACATGTAGAATTTTGAGGAAATATGAGGGCTACCCAACATGCCTGTCTTATGAATTCTTGTTGGGCTCTAAGTTATGTCAACAAGGTTGTCCTTTGCTGTTGTTTTAGGACATAAAATATTCAAGTACTTTTATTCCCCCAAACTAATGGTTATATGCTATTTTAAGGTGCCCTTGCAAGTAGTTTTAGTAACCAAGTATTAGTACATGGAACTCAAAACATATATAAATCCTCTAGGATCTTTACAAGATCCTACAACTGATTTAAATATTAGGCATACATGAAAAATGAATGTAGGTATTTTTGGTCAACATGACCCTGGATAAACCCCCCCTGGAAAACTAGTTTAGAATGAAAGTGTATATAAGTGATGTCTAAAGTATGAGATACAAAAAGTAATCAAATACAATGGAACATGTACAAATAGAAAGCTCCTCTCAATCCTTGCTAATGGTTCCAAGAATATATGCGTCCAAGTGAAGTGTGTCATCTTCCTTTGTTGGATCTCTATCCATCGAATCAATGTGGCCTTCCTCCTCCTTTTCCCAATGAAGAAACCCTTGCACACAAACAATCTGTTGTGTGCCTCCTCCAAGATAAACCTATCATATCTTAAGTAGCACAAGAAATCCTAGTGCTTGCTAAGGATGCGCCCTCCTCCTCAAGTTCGCCCTCCTCAAAGAAAATACGCTCACACACAAATAATGATGCTCCAAGCTACCTAACACTCTCCATGAATGGATGCGCCCATGATCTCCTCACCAAATGCTTCCATCCTCATCCCTTTTCTCCTCTCCCAACTCTCTTGATGAGAAAATGAAGGAATGAGCCTCTCTTGGCCCTATGCACCCCTCTTGAACCATCCATAAGGAAACCTAAATATGGATGGCTAGGATCACCCCAAGCCATCTCTAATCAATGGGTGAGATATATCCAAAATAATCTCACTTCAAAACCCACTTTGGGTTAAGTTTCCTAAGTTCAATTTTTCTCTCCCAATTCACCCACAAAGTGAATTAATAGTCACCTTAGGATAAAAGTGACAAATTTCACTTTTGACTTAAATCTCCTAAGTCAAAGTGAAATCAGACATAAAGTACAAGGCACAATGGTACAAAATGTTTTCCTCTTGTGGTTAAAGACTCAAAAACCACAAGGGGACCACTTTCCAAGGTATCCAAATATCAATAGTAAGGGGGTATACTTTCACTCCTACTAGATGCCTTTGGGTCTTGAGATATTAACCTATTTCCTTACTTTTGAGGAAGATGAACTCTTAGCCTATTATAAGCAGTTTTAGGTCTTACTCCAAGACCAAAAGGTAGTTTCAACATAGACAGTATCCATAAGAAAGCTAATATCCCTTGTGGTCATCGTTGAGACTACCTCCAATTGGGTTATGTTATTTCTAGTAGCATCTAACCTTAATCCTATACATGAAACTAGATACTACCCTCAGTTGTAGTTTAACCTCTTTCCTAGGAGGTATTTGAAGTGCTAACTTTGCTCCAACTTAGCTTGGATTTTTTAGAATTGAAAAGATTTATAATTTGGGAGAATAATATCCTTTTATAGTAAATAATGTCATTAGTGTTTCATTAGATGTACTATGGTATTTGGTTTCTTATCATATGTAGCATAATTTACTATTGAATCTATAAGGAGGATATTAACAGATTGATTTGTTGTTGTGAAACTCTATTCCGTTCAAGGTAAAGGCTTACCATGCATATTGCATTTTAATAAAATTTATCACCTTTCACTCTAATACAAATGTATTTTGTAGGAGACACAAACTATTTAATATATTATAAATGTACCTATGAATATCACAACACTCTAATCTTCATCTTGCATAAGATACAAATTGCATCAACATGCACTAGTTCAATATAACAATGCTCCAAGAAATGCTACATGATCATTGTTAAGAGGTTATCAAATTTATATTATGTCCACACAAAATAATTGTAGATGGACTTGTTGGCACCCAAAATTTCACCTTGTGCATTTGGTCTCCAATTAGGAGGAATGCAAAATTGGGACAAGTGAAGAGGGATGCCAAATTCATGAGCAACATTCTCAGGTTCGAGCTATCCATAGGTTTCTCCTCTAAGGAGATGAATGTGAAAACATGTAATATTGGCATCCAAGCCAATGATTTTTAGATATTATTGGCATTCAGGATTTCATTAAGTTTCTAAAGTTTGTTTCTTTATTCTTAAGAATTTTAGTTTCTCCTTGCATGCACCTTTTTCCTCTTTTCCCTTTTCTTTTTCTTAAGTCTTTTACCCGCTTTAAGTATTCAATAAAATTTTGGGGTGTGAAAATGTTATGAGGTAGTGAAGAGCCCATCCTTTTCCCTCTTCTTTATGATTTAGAGTCATTTTTATGGGCTTGAGTTGAGGTAGTGTACAACCTATCCTCTTGTCTCTTCTTCATGACTTGGAGTCATTTTTATGGGCTTATGTCAAGGTAGTGGAGAGTCCATCCTGTTCCCCCAAGGTTTTGGGCTTAATTTGGGCCCATGGAGAGCCCATCCTTTTCCCCAAAGGTATTTGTAATCATTGTATCAATGTCCTCATAAGGTGGTATGTGGGGCCCCTTCCTCTTATTTATCCTTCTCTATTCATCGTTTATGTTCCTTTTATTTAGGAGGAGGGGAGATGTATTCTTCACCTCATCAAACATGCATTATCTCTACCCCACATAACTCTACACCATGCTTTTATTTATTCTTACCTTCCATATTCATGCATTCACCTCTCCCCTCAAATCCCCATTACTTGTATTTATTTGATCAGGGAAAACAACGAGGTAATCTATTCCCTTCCATTCACTTGCCTCTGCCCCACATACCTTTTCCCCACACTCTATTCACCTCCCTCCACGTTCATCCATTTCTCCATCATGTCTACTTTATTGGGATGGAGGGCATATGTATTCACTCTTCTCCTTCCATGTGATGTATCTGACTCACATATCCTTTCCATATCCCACCTTCGACACTTTACATTCCCTTGAGTTGAGGGGTGGAGGTAATCCATATTTACCATCCATGCATGTTTATGACCCATGTGCCTTGACCTTCGATCAAAGACTCTCAAAATGCAAGTTGTAAGACACATTGCAACCAAACAATGACTTGGTAGGACAAATGGTGACTAATGATAGGGTTGTAGGTGGTGACCAGGGTATCAATGGGCATATGGTCGTAATGATGTGGTGCCAAAATTAACCTGTGGACATGGGCGAGGAAATACGTGGATAAAGCCTCTTAATATCACACAATTCAATGAGAAAGCATTAACATATATAAACCATGATGATTTTGTTCACCTAATGCATATGGGATAACCAATTCACACTCTAATCCAATGGTTGAGGATGAAAGGGATAAGATCCATTGATGTTTGTAGCTTAATCTTTTAACGACAATTTATTGGGATGTATGTCACCAAATTGAGCAAATGAGAACTTGCTGGAAAGGTATTTGTGTACATAATTTGATGAAATGGCCCTATTAGTAAGAATCATGTGGATATGGGGTCCACTAATCATTCAAATACATAAGCACCTCATTTACACCTAGAAAACCCAAATTCTTGTTATATGAAAGAGTGATATGTTTCTTATTTATTTTAAGAATGCTTGATATCTTAAGAGTGCGGGCCCAAGACTTTTGAGGTTATGGAGAGCTCATCCTCTACCTTACACATTAAGAAATGGGAAATTATATGAGGTAGCAGACAACCCATCCTCCACCTTCTGAATGATAAAGTGAGCTTAAGTCTTAAGATAGTTGAGAGCGCATCCTCCACCCTCCATATTAAATCGTGGGCAAGCCACGAGGTAGTGGAGTGATCCAAAATGGATCCAAGAAGGCCTAAAAATCAAAGTTCTCATAATCAGATGAAACCAATGCCATTGCGTCGGGCTCGTCGGGTTGATTCCGACCATATATGTTTTTTTTCGAAAATGGACACCATATGCGAAAGTTATCATGTTTTGTTCGATCTCCCAAACATGCAAAAAAATTCAAAGTCAACATTCAACATGCCATACTGCCGACGCTAGCATGACGTGGAAGTGATGTCAACATGACATCATGATGATGTGGCAACGTGAGGAGGTGACACGTGTCAGGTGGATTTGGTGTTTTCAGGCTGAGTTGGCACAATACGGATTTGACATGTGGATTGTATGGATGTTGATGTGGCAGTCCGTATAGTGACATGGCCCAATGACAGTTTGACACATGGTAGTACAGATGATAGGTGGAAGTGACATGGCATTGACCGAGCAACTGATTGTATAATACGACAGAGTGATGTGGCACCAAGTGGCAAGCTCCAAGCTTGACATGTGTCGTATGATGTTGATTGGGCAGATGCATTGGAAGGTTGACGTGGTGATCCACTGGGCAGTTGACTGTGTGTATAGTGGCCAATCCAGAGGCAACACGTGGCCCAATCGGAGGATGCCACGTGGAACCCCAGATTTGGCCAATAATGGCTAGTTTAAAATTTTGTTTCACCTATAGCAGAATTGAACCCATGACCTCCGGGCATGGGCAATGATCTAACCAACAAGCGCCAACCCTATAGGCTACACAATAGGTCTTAACCCCTATGCCTGAAACATAGGTTTTGTTGTGGGTTAGTGCACATTTTTTGGGATAAGCCATGGTTGGCACGAGCTAGCTCGACCAACTAAGGTCCATGGACCATGAGCGAGCACTAGAGGATTAGCGTGGATGACACTTGGGAACCTAGCCATGGCCATATGGCATCAGTTCATGCGACCAGGTGCCAACAAGTTGGGGTGACCTAACTGTTTATCCTATCACTCAGACACATGGCACCTCCATGTGAAAAGGAGCCCGGGTAAAAGGGGATAGCAAACATATTTTCAATTTGTGGGTTTTTTACTTTGGTTTTTGGATTTTTTGCATTATTCAACCTAATTTTTTTGGATATTGACCATTTTTGGGGGATCTGGAGCTCGATTTGAGGCCAGATCTTGGGAGGAAGTTGGGAGGTGAACCCCAAATCCAAATATATAAAAACCAAAGGTTTTTGAAAGCAATAATAGGTTTAGAAACAAAAAAGTGATTAAGAATTGTAAATCCTAAGCCGTTTTTATGCAAGGAAGCCATTGAGGAAGCGAACTTTAGAGGCCATTTTCGGGAGCTACGCTCAACATTTTTCAGTGTCGTTAGCTATGTTGGATTCTTGAGGTCAAGAAAAAAACAACCATACCAGTTTGTAATCTTTTTGAGATACTTCTGGTGTAATTTTTTAGCATTGAAGATTAATAAGAAAGCCTCCCCCACTGAGACATAGGCCTAGAGACGTAGGAAACCTTGTCGAACTCTGTTAACAATCTTGGCGTTATGGTTTGTTGTTATTAATGTTTACTTTATGTTATATATTATTTATGATGGTTGTAACATTATTTCATTAATATCTCCTTCCTCATTGAATTTTTTGAATGGTAATTTAACACATGCTTAAAACTCAACTAAGTCTTTTAAAGATCATTTTCGGATCAAGTGGTATCAGAACAAGTTGACGGTTGGTTGTTTGAATTTGCATGATTACCAGGGAAAAGATAATTCATGGTGAAGGTGATATTGTAGATGGGGATCCTGAGATTGGATATAGAAAGAGGGCATCTCAAAGTGGGAATATGGCATTTGAAGAAGGAATATCTCAGAATGAGATAGAGTTTCAAAAGACTATCTTCACCATGTCTGAGATGGTAAAGGTATTATATGATGATTACTTGGAACAAAAGAGGCATTTTCAAGGGGAATATTAAAAAAAAAGACAACAACGAAGAAGGAGAGGACCCTCCTAAGCCTCCTCCTTCACCTCCTTCATCTCCATCATCTTCTTCTTCTTCAAGTACAAGTTCAACTTCTACCACAAGAAAACATTATCATAAACATAAGCATGATATGCCATTACTTAAGCTTGATGTAAAATTCTAATTACCCATGTATGATGGGGAAGTCAATGTTGAGAGGCTTGATAACTGGGTCAAACAGATGGAATTTTATTGTAGTGCGCAACAAATCAAATATGAGGCAACCCAAATCAAATTGGCATCGCTTCATCTTGCAGGAACAACACTTATCTAGTGGCAGAGTAAGTTGCAACATGGTACTCAACAAGTTGGTAATGTATTTACATCATGGAAATATTTTTTTTTTCCACTTAGAAAGAAGTTTTATCCTTTGGGTTATAAGGAAAAGGCTTTAATTGAATGGCAAAGTCTTAAACTAAGAAAAGGAAAAACAATGCAAGAATACATAGATGAATTTCACAAGGTGACATTAATGTTAAATATTCCATTACATACACAAGAAACTCTTATGAAGTATATAGGAGGTTTACCTGCACATATTCGTAACATTGTATTTATGTTTGGACCTACCAATATCAATGAGGTTTTTTTCAAGCAACGTATATTGATGCAGGGAAAACAAGAGTTGGTGTATCAGGGGAATCGTCTTCAAGGAAACAAGACAAAAGAAAGGGGAATGGAAAGAAATCAAGTTTAGCGACCGTGAAGGAAGAGAATCTATATTGCAAGCATTGCAAGAAAGAAGGGCATGATGATGACCATTGTTGTCAATTGCACCCAGAGAAGAGACTGAAGTGGTTCAAAGAGAGGAAAGGGAGGCAAATAGTTGCAACAACAACACGACCAACAGACTTGGGGTATGATTCAGGTGATGAGACTAAGATCACAACAATTGGTTTGTCAGGTAAAAATGGTAATGATTATTATTCTAGAAGTAAATTGTTTCATATAAGGGTCATAATGAAACATACTAATATTGACACATTGATAGATAGTGGATCTCAATCTAACTTAATTTCAGAGGAAGTGGTTAAGAAATTAGGATTAAACACTAAGATGCATCACAAACCTTGTTCACTTAATTGGATAAGCAAAGATCACAAATTTCCCATAACAAACCAATGTATCATAAAATTTTAAATTACATCTAAGTATGTGGATGAAGTAATATGTGATGTCGTGCCGCTAGAAACATGTGGAATGGTCTTATGAATCCCTTATTTATATGATCGCAAAGCAATCTTCTATAGTGAACATAATCAATATCACTTAACTAAAGAAGGCAATGAATATTGTACATGCTCATCACATAAAAACAAATCAATCTCTTCAAACAATGGAAAAATTAAGGAAGGCAATGTATGCAAGAAACACACCTATAATTGTTCCAAGTAAAACAATTGATCTTAAGCATGAACATGAGATGGTTGTAGGACGGGAATTCAATCATTGTTTGCTTCAAGATAAGTTAATGTCATGCAAGCACATCAAACATATGGGTTCAGTTTCAGTCATATTTCTGATTTTATCACTGCTTATGTTTTCTACATGGATGGTAGTGGATTTTTACTTTGGTTTTTGGATTTTTTGCATTATTCAACCTGATTTTATTGGATAATGACCATTTTGGGGGGATCTGGAGCCCGATTTGAGGCTAGATCTTGGGAGGAAATTGGGAGGTGATCCCCAACTCCAAATCTATAAAAAACAGAGGTTTTTGACAACAAGGAGAGGTTCAGAAATAATAGAATTATGAAGAATTGTAAAGCCTAAGCCATTTTTATGCAGGGAAGCCATTGAGGAAGCAAAATTTGGAGGCCATTTCTAGGAGCTACGCTCAACATTTTTCAGTGCCGTTAGTTGTGTTGGATTCTTGAGGTCGAGAAGAACATGGCCAGACCAGTTTGTAATCCTTTTGAGATACTTTTGATGTAGTTTTGCAGGATTGAAGATTAATAAGAAATCCCCCCCCACTGAGACATAGGCCTAGAGACGTAGGCAACTTTGCCAAACTCTGTTAACAATCTTGGTGTTAAGGTTTGTTGTTATTAATGTTTACTTTATGTTCTGTATTCTTAATTATGGTTACAACATTCTTTCATTAAGATCTCTTTCCTCATTTAAGTTTGTGAATGGTAATTTAACACATGCTTAAAACTCAACCAAGTATTTTATGTTGATTAATTGGGTTGGTTGTCATTGATGTCAACCCTTGAAGAAAGTCCGGTAGTGAATTCTGGTAGCACAATGGTTTGGGTAATGGAACCAAGTTTGTTTGATGGATAATGGTATGATTCTTGATATATTTGTAGGTAATACTATTCTAGATGGATAGTATATGTCATGCAATTTCCGGTGGTATGTGGAAAGTCAAATAAATCCTCATGATTAGAGAGTTATGGCCATGTGAAGTTGGAGAAAGGTTTGTGTAATGGACCCAAGTTTGTTTTATGGATAATGGTATGAGTTTTGATATATTTTCAGTTAATAATATTCTATATGGATAGTACATGTCATGCCATTTCCAGTGGTATGTGGAAATTCACATAACTCCTCATAGTTAGAGAGTTATGGCCATGTGAAGTTGGAGAACCCTCATGAGTCATCTAGAAGCCCCAAAAGGTCAAAATAGTTAAAGTGGTTTAAGAGATTTTAGAGGGTAAATAATAAAGTGAAGTGATGATTGTACTATAAGTCAAAGTGAATATAAAATAAATTATTTAAATAATAAATTTAATGGAGAAATTACTAAGTTGACAAGTGGTTAGAAGTGGGTTAACCCTAAAATAAGGAAAGTGGGTTAAGATGGTTAAAAGGTAACCCCTTGAGGAAGCTACATGAAAGTATAAATAAGAGGCAAGGCTCTCTCATTTTAATCACACTTAAGCATATTGAATATCTACAGGTGACTGAGGTAACCAAAGGATATCTAAGCCTAATTTCTGAGTGAAGGTGAAGTAAAGAAGGCTGAAATTCAAGGGAGGATAAATTCTTTTGATGATACTTTCTAAGGTATGTTATTTACAGGTCATCTCACCATTTTCACAATAACTTTGTTTCTAGAATGATTCAGACTGTAACATTGGGAGGCCATTGAGGAAACATATCCAAGTAGTTGTGATACAAATTTCATCTTGTGGGTCGTTGTATTTTTGGATTTACACGTCGTGGAAAATAGGGTTTGTGGCTAGTCCTGAAACTAGTCTAAAATAGGTGTTTCGGGTAAAAATGTCATAAATTATTCATAACAGATCCAAATTCTATAAGAAAAATTGTATTGGTTAGAGTAAAATCTGTATTATTCTGTGTACAATTTTCAGATCCATAAAACAGACATTTTGTGTGGGGCACGCTCTACAAGTTCGCTCTCTAGAATAAGCCAGAATTCAACAAGGTATGCCATTTTTGCTATAACTCCTTTTTTGAGAAGTTCCAATTAGTGAAGTCTGGAGGAATTGCATAAAAGACACTGAAGAACATTGTGTACCATTTTCATATCTTTATTCATTATAGGTACATAGTTATGATTATTGCAAGTTAGGGTTTTTGACTAATCCAAAATTAGTCATGTGAGACTAAAGTAAA
>JZKD02S1668878.1:59605-80639 GCA_000966675.3 Picea glauca
GAGGTAACCAAAGGATATCTAAGCCAAATTTCATAGGGAAGGTGAAGTAAAGAAGGCCGAAATTCAAGGGAGGATAAATTCTTTTGATGATGCTTTCTAAGGTATGTTATTTACAAGTCAGCTTACCGTTTTCACAATAACTTTTTTTTTAGAATGATTCAGACCATGAAATTGGGAATCCATTGAGGAAATATATCCAAGTAGTTGTGATACAAATTTCAGCTTTTGGGTCGTAGTATTTTTGGAGTTACACGCCGTGGAAAATAGGGTTTGTGGCTAGTCCTGAAACTAGTCTAAAACAAGTGTTTTGGGTAAAAATGTCATAACTTATTCATAACAGATCTAAATTCCATAAGACAAAATGTATTGGCTAGAGTACAATATGTAGTATTCTATGTACAATTTTTAGATCCATAAAACAAATATTTCGTGCGGGGAACACTCTACAAGTTTTCTCTTTAGAATAAGTCAAAATTCAACAAGGTATGCCATTTTTGCTATAACTCCTTTTCTGAGAGGTTCCAAGTAGTGAAGTCTGGAGGAATCTCATAAAAGACACTGAAGAACCTTTTGTACCATATTCACATCTTTATTCATTACAGGTACATATTTATGATTATTGCAAGTTAGAGTTTTTTACTAATCCAAAATTAGTCATGTGAGACTAAAGTAAAGTTTGATGAAAATGGTAGTCTCTTGTTGTTAAAGTTAAGGAAGGTTTGTAGGTATGTGATCATATACACCAGGTCTATTATAGAGTTACAAATCATATTTGTATGATGAAATTGATGAGGGCTTTTGGTTGAGGTACATGTTGGGTACATGGTTGAGACAAGTAGTTGATGAGTTGGCACATACATGAGGTGTATAGTTGATGATGTTGGTACATTTTGGTGAGTCATAGTTGATGAGTAGTTGATACATGATTGGTACATACTTGGTACATGGTTGGAGGAACTTGTTAGTAGTATTGTTGACACATGATTTACGGATGATGTAGCATACTTGTATTGGTATATTATTAGAAGCACATATTGATCTTGGTGATGATTATGAATTGTTGTGTTATTCTTGGTTGATGCACATATTTGAGAGTTGTCTTGGTGATTGATCTTGGTGAGTAGATCTAATTTGGTTGATAATATTGATGAGACAGGTTTTTGTGATAGGTTGTTTGGACAGGTTGTTGTGACATGTTATTTGTACAGGTTTGGTGCATGGTTGATGCACTTGTTCATGGTACAGGTTGAGGTATAGGTCGGTGCATGGTTGATGCACTTGTTTATGGTACAAGTTTATTACAGGTTGAGGTACAAGTTGATTCATGGTTGATGCACTTGTTTATGGTACAGGTTGATTATATGTTGTTTGGTACACGTTGGTGCATTGTTGATGCACTTATTTATGGTACAAGTTGATTACAAGTTGAGGTACATGTTGATGCATGGTTTATGCATGGTTCGGGTTGTTTGGTGTAGGTTGATTGGTACATGTTTACATCAATATATCTCATAGTGATAGTGTGACAATGATTCCATTATTCTACTTCTATGTCAGGGCGGTTGGACGGGGCAAGGACATGTGGTTGTAGCTGGATAACATAGGGGGTTGTAGCCTCCTTTTGGTAGTATCTAGAGAATTGGCGAGTTGGAGCTTCCCTCAGGTTGTAGCCTGAGAAACTAGGGGGTTGGAGCCTTCTTCGAGTTGCAGCTGGAAAACAAAGGAAGTTGGTGCTTCCAATGAATGTAATTCTTAAAGACATATAAGAAAAAACATTATGTGGTTTTCTCCCACTTTGGGTTTCCACGTAAAAACAATGGTGTACTGTGTATGTGTATGATTTCTCATTTGTTCATTGTTTATTTACTCTACAACTATTGGATGATAATTCTACATCAATATAACACTTGCATATTGTGGTTAAAAAGGATTGAATTTCTCTATTACTGATTCACCCCACCTATCAGTAATCCAAAATTTCAAATATTATTTTTGGATCATGGAGAGCCCATCCTCTGGCCTTTATTTTATAAAGATGGTTCAAGACTTAAGGTAGAAAAAAACCCATCCTTTTCCCTCCATGTTATAGTTTGGGAAAGTCATGAGGTAATGAAGAGTTCATCTTACACCCTCCATGTCATATTGTAAGAAAGTCATGAGGTAGCAAAGAGCCCATCCTCCACCCTACATATTATATTGTAAGAAAGTCACGAGGTAGCAAAAATCCCATCCTCCACCTTACATATTATGTTGCAAGTAAGTCACGAGATAGTAGAGATCCCATCTTCTTCCATCAATATTATTAAGTGATTGTGAAAATTTATTTTGAAGGGGAGCTATTATCTCCTCCCTTCATCCCCACATTATCGTATCATAAGGGGCAGACCCAATGTGGGGAGGAGTAGAGGAGAAGAAAAATAAAAGCATGCATCCTACACACCGTTGCATAGAAGGGAAATAAATTAATAATATTAGGTCAATGATATAATGCGGGGTGTGAACCCACCCGAGACCAGTGACACATAAGATAAAGAAGATGGTGATAAAGGGTCCATGGGAGGACTTGGATGAGTACATGGACCAATAATAGGATGAAATATGACATGATAAATGATGTAGAGATAATAAGAGCCTACATGGACCAATCAATAGGTGCCACATGGCATATTGTTACACACTTAAATGTCACACTTGAGTGTCAGACCCCTGAGTATCGCAAGTGTCACAAAGTGACATATGCACCTTGTTAAGTGTCACATGCACTGTTGCAAGTGTCATATGCACCTTAACTTCTCATTTTTATTGGTTAAGATAAGTTTAAAGGGATGTTAGTGTCCACTTGTACTGTTTCTATATTGGTATAGGGGTTTAGTAATCCAAGGGAAGTTTCATTTGTTCGCAGGAAAAACATTCTGTAATAGAAATTGGCTACTCCACTGGGGAGGGACTTTGACTAGTCTTTCCTTGGATCGTCTAAAGCCTTTTCCTTTCATTAGATCTTGTTTGGTGTTTGATTTTGATATAATTTCCTTTCCATATTCCTCATTGAAGATTTTACAGATCCATTGACTGAGTCTCTACTGAGTATGAGCCTTTGAAAGCCATTTTTTGAACTTTTCTAGAAAGTGGCACTCCCCCGCAGTTCACACCAGGGCACCATTACCTTGATTGGCGCTCCACTGCAGTGCATACATGGGTTCCATTAGTTGAATGGTGCTCCCATAGAGCCTCCTACATGGATCCATTCCCTTGACTGGTGCTCTATCTCCTTGAGAAAAGGGGCACCAATCTCCCTTTTTAGTCTTTTTTGCCTCTTTATGCCTGCTTTTTCTCAGTCTTCTTTCGAGAGGTTTTTTTCCCAGTGACTCCTGATTATCTTTGAATTTGTTTGGATTGAGAAATTGACATTTAAAAATCATTCATATTCCTTCTTTGAGTTTGAAATATTCTCTCATAGTTGTGATCCCCTTCGGTAAACATGATCCCTTGGTTCATCTTACCTTTGAGTTCTCTAGTCTTCATCTCACAAAGCTTTCAGATTGCTTGGTTGTTTAGGACTGTTCACCAAATAGGGTTTGCAAAGGTTGATTGGTATTGAGCCTTTTTGTCTTCATTGAAACACCTCGATTTTTTTGATGATTAGGACTCTTTTGTTTACCACAACCCAACTCTGAGTGTTATTTCTTGTTGCTCATTGTTTGAGTAATTTCATGAGTGCTTGTCTTCTTTCTCTTTTTCATCTTTGAGTTCTTGATTGAACAAGTTATCCCCTACTTGTTTTCTTTCAGTTCTCATCATTTTGAGTGAGCTTTGTTTGATTTATTTTTTCCTTTTACTTCTTTGTGTCAAACATAGATGTCTTCCATTTCATTTGAAATTTAAGAAGTGAATTTTTTTTCATATCTCCTTGCATACATAATCAAATGAAGAAACTTTTTGCATTCATTAGGAAGTTTGTTTCGGTATATGTTTAAAAAAGAGCTAGTTTTGCATGTGCATTTCAAGTTTCATAAACATTCTCTTGGTATTTTGGCATTATCTTGATCCCATAAATTGAAAGTTTCATTTTTTTGAGTGCTTGCTTGTGTTAAGAAGAATCAAACTCTTTTCCTTCCCATACATAGAATTCATCAAAAAGAAAGAACTGCATCTCATTAATTTTCATTCTATTTGGAGTCGAGTCTCTCACATCATTAGTTTCATTGCCGTGGACCTACTGAGTAAAATCCATTAAAATCAACCACGCACTAATAAAATCAACTAGAACATTTTTTAGTTTTAGCACACCAACAGTAGCACGTGATTAGGGTCTTTGGACTTGGAAAATTGAGTAAATTGTCCAAGGCTACTAAACAAGCTGTAGAGAAATAAAGAGTGTACAAATACAACTTTCGTATAAGCATAGATAGGGACTCCCTCTCACACAGAGGATAAACATGAGGTCCCTTGCGAGAGAGCAATGAATATTACCCCTCCAAAGCTTAACCAATCATAGCAGACAAAGTAAATATTGGGGATTTTTATTGAGAAACCACTAGTTTAATTTGGTCTCAGTGCTTCATGAACTCCGAATCCGTTTGAGGTCCTCTGGAGTCTTACCAGTCCACTTGTCTTCATTTCTCTTGAATTGCTTCGAAAATTGATATCCTACCCATACGTTTGGTCCCGATTGTCAATTGTACCCACCTGGAGGATGATTGTGACTTGGTAACCTTAGTGGCATTTCCTAGGTATACATAAGGGTGACTGTGGGGGGATTCTCATGGTACCTGGGGAAGAAATTGTATCACACTCTTAGTACCCTTGGAGTGTGATCCTGCGAAAGCGATGGTTGCTTGCATCAAGAAGCTCTGTTACGTGGAGGTAGGGGTAACTGCTTCTCATTTCTTCACTGGCAACTTGATATCCTGTCTTTGGAAGATCCTTGATCCTATTTTTGCTTGGTTGATTGCTTTTATATTTCTTAGGAGCGTGTTTATTTGACTTTCGTAGTCAGTGTTAGGATTAGTGATAAAACATAAACAAGAAAAACAACATGGTGGAAAAGGCTCACTAGTCAACACTATTGTATTCGCTCCAATGTTACATATTTCTAGTACAATGGGTGATGCCACCTCATAGAGAGATTTGTTGTCGCAGACCCCCGACCCTCGGGCCAGAGTCTACTACAGGATCGTTCTTCCTTCGCTGAGCCGAAATAGATCTTCGGGCTCCTGTTCAAAAACCCATAAAAAAATTCGATCCACAGGTCCTTCTCCTCCAAATGGCCTCCAAGATACGACCTCGACTTTTTTTCCGAAAAAGGATTTCGGGTTTCGTGATTTTGCGAACCCAGATGTCGAGTTCCTTGGCTTCTCGATCCTCCAAAATGTCAAAATGCCGAAATGGAGAAATTCCACTTTTTCCTGTGACCACATGCCCCTTTCGTAACTTCGGGGTTTCCAATGCCTAAATGCCCTGGTTCCTTGTCTTCGAGATTCCCAAAATCCCGATCCCCGGTATGTCGAAAATTGACCCTGTCTTCGTGACTCGGCAATAATCCTCCTATGTTTTTCCGAAATTCGCGTTTTGGAACTTCACGAATCCCGGCGCAACAATTATTTGTCCTCTCATACTTCCGGTATCCGAAATACCGAAATGCCCTTTCAGGGATTTCCTCGAAACTTCACCTGTATGCACCTTTTTGGGACTTCGGGATTCGCAATTTCGTGAATATTCCACAACAAATGTTGCTCCTTTGACCTCCCGGTATCCGAAACCCCGATATGCTAAAATGCCGAAGTTTCTGCTCCAAAGGCAAGTCGTGTTCCGTGACTTCAGGGTTTTCACCGTGAAGTGCCCCAGTCTCTTGTTAATGGGAATGCTGAAACCCTGATCCCCGAAATGCCGAAATGCCACTTCAAGGATATTTTGGGTTTCGCAACTTCTAGGTTTTCAATGCAAAGGCCCCTGGCTCCTTGTCATTAGGATTTCCGGTATTCTGAATCCTGAATTACTGAAATCCTAAAATTTCACACTTAACAATCCTTCTCGCGATTCAGGAGTTAGAGTGACCAAGGATTTTGGCTTACACTCCGGACTTACAAACTCCGAATTCCTGAAATGATCTGACGCTCAAAACAGGCCACGATCAATGGTCCACGTTGATTCCTGATACCAAAGTGATGGGTTCGTCCAACCCTTATCCACCTTGCAACTCTTCTGGATCCTATGGTCCTCGCGACTTCGCGAGTTCTCCACGGATAATTTCGACCATCCGATTCACTCCTAAATGAATCTCTATGAAACGAGCCAATGTTCTTTCACCAGAACTTAAACTTCTGCATGATGATTCAACTCCCCGTGTTCCTTTGAATACTTCAAAGGCACTGATCCTCCTGAGCTTTCTATTGCAAACCCAAGTCTCGAAAGGACTCCTGTACGCACTCTTTGTGGAAATCTTTCAAATACTTCTGTGTATTTGATTCTTCAACTCTGTGCACTCTCAGCAATAGCAGTCCTTCAATCTTCACCTTAGTTGATAACTTCTAAGGGTTCAACTATCCTGTGCACACCTTGCACGACTTCTGTGCTTCACCTACACTTCTGCTAGAATGAGAAAAAGGATATCCTTCCTGAGTTTTATGAGATAAAACTCAGAAGCCTTTGTCAACGCACACCTTGCGGACGTTACACTGCACTCCTTGCAGGGACTTCTCAGGATTAGAAACAATTGAAACTCATTCTTATCCTCTCTTAGAATTCATATACTTAACATGAAATCATACATACATAGCATAACCTCATAAAAAATGCATAACAGAGACAATAAAACAATCATAAGCATACCATTCACCGTGTATAAACAGAAAACATCGTAACACCATGAAATCTGATTAAAAGCTTCGTATATTAATTCAAGCTCCTGTACATGGGTTATTCTCTATAGCTCTATGTTAATTCCCTAATGAATACCATAATACAAAGACGAGGGTGTCTATATCCATTTTCCCTCCTGCTCTTGTAAACTGTCTAATCTATAATTCAAATCCACCTACTTTCATTAATTGGGCTTAAATTCCTTTTACATTAACAGATGAGAGAAAATCGCTCACGATATGTTTACAACAACTCGATATAAATGAAAGTACACTTCTAGATACAACATTAATATCCTCTTCTTAATCTTTCAAACACATTTCAAAATGTGGAAAATGTTTGTTGCACTTTTCCTAGCTGGCTTCTGCTTTCACGCTCGCTTGGCTACTGGCGATGCTCCTGCTTCATACTCCCTCGCTTGAAAATTTTCATGAACTCCTGTTCATGAGCTCATACATGGTCTGCCCATGGTTTTGAATTGTTGCTTCATCCTCCCAACTGACATCTTCAACTGGATGTTCCTTCCACTTAACCAAGTATTCAAAATACTCTTTCCTCTTGGTTTTTCTGCTAATCCTCTTATCAATTATGCTTTCCATCTGTGGCTTTTTAGCTACAGGAATTTGTTTTATCCAATGAATTTCTTTCTGTTCTTCTTCTACTCCTGCTTCTTCAGCTCTGTAAGGGTACAAATCCATAACATTGAATATCGATGAGATTCTGATCCCATCGGGTAATTCAATCTCATATGCATTTGTCCCAAATTTCTTTATGACTCTGCACGGTCCAATATTTTTCATCTTCAGTTTGTTATATGTTCCCCTTGGGAACCTCTCCTTCCTCAGATGTGTAAGAATCAGATCACCAACTTCAAATTGAAGTTCTCTCCTGTGTTGATCTGCTCTCCGCTTATATTCTTGACTTGAACTCTGTAATCTCTCCTTGACTCGGCTGTGAAGATCCTTCATTGCTTTTGCAAAGTCCTCTGCACTAGCACTCCTTAATTCATCTTGTTCTGAATATTTCAATTCAGAAACTCCCCTTGGTTGCATTCCATATACAATCTGGAATGGACTATGCCCTGTGCTTCTATTGATCGAATCATTATAAGCAAATTCTGCCTATGGCAGAATGTGATCCCGCTAACTGTGGTGTTCAGTCACTAAGCTCCTCAACAAATCTCCCAAGCTTCTATTCACAACTTCTGTCTTCCCATCTGTCTGAGGATGATACGTTGAGCTAAAAGACAAACTTGTCCCCAGCTTCTTCCATAAGGTCCTCCAGAAATTTCCTATGAACTTGGTATCTCGATCAGAAACAATACTCCTTGGCAAGCCATGAAGTCTGACGACTTCCTTGAAAAACAGGTTCGTAATATGAGTTGCGTCGCTGGTTTTTTGGCATGGTATGAAATGTGCCATCTTGGAAAATCTGTCGACTACCACAAATATTGAATCATAGCCTCTCTGTGTTCTTGGCAATCCCAATATGAAATCCATGCTCATTACGTCCCACGACCTTTCTGGTATGGGTAATGGTTGATATAACCCTGTGTTCTGCCTTTTCCCTTTTGTGTGCTGACAAATCCTGCACCTGTCCACAAATTTCTTAACATCTGTCCTCATTCTTGGCCAAAAATATGAGCCATTCAACTTTGAGAACATTTTTTCATGACCGAAGTGTCCGACCAATCCTCCACTGTGTTTTTCCTTCAACAGATTCTCCCTCATGGAGCATTTTGGAATACATAGACGATTGCCCCTAAATAATAATTCATCTTGGATCATATATTCGGTCCATTGGCTTTTGTCCCTAAGAACTGGATTCTCAGATGCCTCATACACTTTATTAAAATCTGGGTCATCCGTATACATTTCTTTGAGGTTATCAAAACCCAAAGTTTTGACTCTGAATTCCTGCATAAGCAAACATTTTCTTCTCAAAGCATCAACAACTTTGTTAGCAGTTCCATAAATATGCTTAGTCACAAAAGTAAAATTTTTCATGTATTCAACCCATTTAGCATGCTTTTGGTTCAACTTCTCCTATTGAGTCATGAATTGTAAAGCATGGTTATCATGACTGTACAAAACAAACTCTTTAGGAACCAAATAATGTCTCCATTTTTTCAGTGATTGTATGACCGCATATAATTCTTTGTCATATGTTGAGTACTTAATTTTCGCTTCATTCAGTTTCTCACTGAAATATGTGATTGGTCTATCGTCTTGGCTCAAGACCGCTCCAATTGCAAATCCACTCGTGTCACACTTGACCTGGAATGTCTTGCAAAAATCCGGCAAAACCATAATTGGCTGCTCCATGATCTTCTTCTTCAACATATTGAAACTCTTCTTTGCTTCTTCTATCCAATGAAAATATTTATGTCTTTTCTTCACCATATCCATCATTGGTGCACTAATTCCACTAAAATTTCGGATGAATTTCCTATAGAAACTAGCCAAACCATGGAAGCTTCGAACTTCAAACACACCTTTCGGTGATGGCCAATTCTTAATCGCATTCACTTTTTCTGGATCCATTTTCAGCTCATTTGCAGAGATAACAAAACCCAAATAAATGAGTTATGTCGTCATAAATGATGATTTCTTCATGTTTATCAACAATTTTTCTTGTTGTAATCTCCTCATTACTGCAGCTAAATGTTTTAAGTGCTCTGCTTCTTTTTTGCTGAAAATTAATATATCGTCAAGATATACAATGACGAATTTTCCTATGAAATCCTTCAGGACTTCATTCATCAACCTCATGAAAGTACTGGGTGCATTCGTTAAGACAAATGGCATGACAAGCCATTCATACATCCCTTCATTCGTCTTGAATGTTGTCTTCCATTCATCACCTTCTCTCATACAAATTTGATGATACCTTCTTTTCAAATCAATCTTTGAAAAAAATCTTGCTCCACTCAAGCAATCCATCAAGTCATCCATCCTTGGCAATGGAAATCTGTATCTGATGGTAATCTTATTGATTTCCCTTGAGTCTGTACACATTCTCCAGCCTTTGTCTTTCTTTGGGCTAAGCACTGTTGGAACAGTGCATGGACTCAATCTCTCTCTAACCAATCCTTTGTCCATTAAATCCTGGACCTGCCTCTTAAATTCCTCATTCTCCTGCGGCGTCAATCTATACACTGCTTTGTTTGGTAAACTGGCTCCAGGTATAATATCAATGTGATAGCTTATACTCCTGATCGGTGGCAACGAACAAGGTAGTTCATCCACTACTATATCAACGAACTCTTCCAACAACTTCTAGATTTCCTCTGGTAAATCATCCACTCTTGTACTGGTCAAAACAATTCTAGGCTTCCTTACCACAATAAATTGTGTGTCTTCCTTCTTCTTAACCTCATTAAAAAGTTCCTTCCCACTCATGAGAAGTACAATGTTGTTCTCCTCTAGTTTCACTTCTTTATCCTTAATCGGCAACAACATGTGCATCCTCCCATTCTTCTCCAGGGTGTATGTGTTCTTTCTCCCATCATGAATCACATTTCTGTCATATTTCCACGGTCTACCCAACAATATATGACAAACATCCATGGGAATGACATCACATAATATTTCATCCTTATATCCTCCTATTTTAAACTCAACTAAACATTGTTTAGTGACATTTACCTGATGTCCTTTTTGTAGCCACGAAACTTTGTATGGGCTTGGATGTACAACAGTCTCCAGCTCCAACTTTTCTACCATCTCAGTAGATACGATATTGTCTATGCTACCACTGTCCACTATGACCTGGCATACTCTATCCTTAGTTTTGCAAGCAATCCTAAACATATTGTTTCTTTGGGATAGGTTCTTTGCCTCCTTTTCTAGCGTTAAGAGAACTTTCCTCATCATTAAGGATCTTCCGCCCTCAGCATATTCTGCCTCAACATTCCATCCTTGAGCTTCGGCAATGCGATTTTCACCAGTATATTTCTTCTTATCTGGACACTCATAGGATTTATGTCCGATCTTTCCACAGAAAAAGCATTTTACTTCACCTCCTCTGCCTCTTCCTCTTCCTTTAGCTCGAGGAAAAGTATTTCTATTAGCATACTGCCCTCTCTGTGAGCTTCCTCCTCTCTCATGTTGATTTTGAGGTTTCTTTCCCTATTCTTTAGATTTATGAGTTCTGTCTTGGGCAATCGTTTTGCCTTTGGCTTGACTTCTACATCAGCCTCTTTGACCTTTCTTTCGGCTCAGCTTCTCTTCAGATTTCAGAGCCATCTGATAAGCATCCTCCACATTCCGAAGGGTTATCATGATCATCTCATCTTGAATGTCATATCACAGACCATTCATATATCTGGCAACCTTTTCATCATCGCTTTCCCGATGACCTACTCTGATGTTTATCTTGTAGAATTATTCAGTGTAGTCCTTCACTGACATCAACTTCTGTCTCAAATTCTGCATCCTCCGAAACAGAGTGATTTGATAATCCTTGGGTATGAATTTGGATTTCATCTTTGCAACCATTCTATCCTAGATTTTGATTTTCTGCTTGCCTTTGAAGCGTCTGTCAGCCTGTAGTTCATCCCACCATAGTGTTGCATGCCCTTTAAGTCTAGTAACAGCATGTTTGACCTTCTTGTCTTCCTCGACATCCTCATAGTCAAAGTATTTATCTAGAGCTCTAATCCAGTCTAGAAGTTCTTCAACATCTAGGTTTCCTTCATATACTGGAATGTCCATTTTTTCTCTGGCACCTATCCTTGCAACATCCCTGAATAGGCGTTCATCCACAGCATCTTCGACTGCAACTTATTTTCCTTCGTGTCTAGCTTCATTTTCACTTTCGGCCTCACTGATATCCCTAGCGTCGATTGTGCGCCTCTGTGTTGTCTCCATGGCATCAAGCCTAGCACGTAACTCACACATTTCTCTTTCCACTGTTGGATCAGGCATTGGCCTATCTCTTCTCCTCGGCAGCATGGTTGTAAAATGTTCCCATGTTCTCTCTACTACAGAAAGAAAAGAACTTGTTCTGAGCTCTTATACCACAACTTTCACAAACCCCCGACCCTCGGGCTAGAGTCCGCTACAATATCATTCTTCCTTCTCTAAGCCAAAATATCTCTTCGTGCTCCTGCTCAGAAACCCATAAACAAATTCGATCCACAGGTCCTTCTCCTCCAAACGGCCTCCAAGATACGACCTCGACTTTTTTTTCTGAAAAAGGATTTCAGGTTTCGTGATTTCGCGAACCTAGATGTCGATTTCCTTGGCTTCTCGATCCTTCGAAATGTCGAAATTTCACTTTTTCCCGTGACCACACACCCCTTTTGGAACTTCAGGGTTTCCAACGCTGAAATGCCCCAGTTCCTTATCTTCGGGATTCCCAAAATCCCGATCCCCGGTATGCTGAAATCTGACCCTGTCTTCGTGAATCGACAATACTCCTCCTATGTTTTTTGGAAATTCGCGTTTCGGAACTTTGTGAATATCGGCGCAACAATTCTTTGTCCTCTCATACTTTCGGTATCCGAAATACCAAAATCCCCTTTCGGGGATTTCCCTGAAACTTCACCTGTATGCACCTTTTCGGGACTTTGGGATTCACGATTTCACGAATCCTCCACGAAAAATGTTTCTCCTTCGACCTCTCAGTATCCGAAACCCCGATATGTTGAAGTTTCTGCTCCAAAGGCAAGTCGCGTTTCGTGACTTCGGGGTTTTCACCGTGAATTGCCCCGGTCTCTTGTCAATGGGAATGTCGAAACCTTGATCCCCGAAATGTCGAAATGCCACTTCAAGGATATTTCAGGTTTCGCAACTTCAGGGTTTTCAATGCAAAGGCCCCTGGCTCCTTGTCATCAGAATTTATGGTATTCCGAATCCCGAATTACCGAAATCTTGAAATTCCACACTTAACAATCCTTCTCGCGATTTGGGAGTTAGAGTGACCAAGGATTTTGGTTTACACTCTGGACTTACGAACTCTGAATGCCCGAAATGATCTGACGCTCAAAACAGACCACGATCAATGATCCATGTTGATTCTTGATACCAAAGTGATGGGTTCGTCCAATCCTTATCCACTCTGCAACTCTTCTGGATCCTACGGTCCTCGCAACTTCACGAGTTCTCCATGGAGAATTTCGACCGTCCGATTCACTCCTCAATGAATCTCTGTGAAACGAGCCAATGTTCTTTCGCCAAAACTTAACCTTCTGCACGATGATTCTTCTCCCCATCTTCCTTTGAATACTTCAAAGGCGTTGATCCTCCTGAGCTTTCTATTGCAACCCCAAGTCTTGAAAGGACTCATGCATGCACTCTTTGGGGAAATCTTTCAAATACTTCTGTGAATTTGATTCTTCGACTCTGTGCACTCTCAGCAACAGTTGTCCTTCAATCTTCACCTTAGTTGCTAACTTCTAAGGGTTCAACTAGCCTGCACACACCTTGCACAGCTTATGTGCTTCACCTGCACTTCTGCTGGAATGAGAGCAACGGTATCCTTCCTGATTTTTATGAGATAAAACTCAGAACCCTTTGTCAACGCACACCTTGCGGACATTTCACTGCACTCCTTGCAGGAACTTCTCAGGATGAGAAACAATTGAAACTCATTCTTCTCCTCTCTCAGACTTCATATACTTAACATGAAATCATACATACATAGCATAACCTCATAACAAATGCATAACAGAGAGAATAAAACAATCATAAGCATACCATTCACCATGTATAAACATAAAACATCATAACACCATGAAATCTGATTCAAAGCTTCTTATATTAATTCAAGCTCATGTACATGGGTTCTTCTCTACAACTCTATGATAATTCTCTAATGAATACCATAATACAAAGATGAGCGTGTCTATATCCGTTTTCTCTCCTACTCTTCTAAACTGTCTAATCTATAATTCAAATCCACCTACTTTCATTAATTGGACTTAAATGCCTTTTACATTGACAGATGAGAGTAAATCACTCACGATCTGTTTACAACAGCCCAATATAAATGCAAGTACACTTCTAGCTACTACATTAATATCCGCTTCTTAATATTTCAAACACATTTCAAAATGTGGAAAATGTGTGTTGCGCTTTTCCCAGCTGGCTTCTACTTTCATGCTCGCTTGGCTGCTGGCGATGCTCTTGCATCATTTTCTCTAGATCCTAAAATCATGCATGATGACTAGGCTAGGCAATCTTAACTAAATCATTAGTCATCACTTGAGGATATATTACTAATATCCTAAATGAATAATACAAATATAGGTGACAATTTAGACTTAGTGATTGGTAAAGGTAAGCTATAGGCTAACAATCCCCCCCTCAATCACAAGTCCGATCAATAATACCAACAATTAAGCATAAACTGGTATCAATTCCAAGTCTTCATACTGAAATTCCTGAGTTGAGCCTCAATGAAGAACTGCCTAAAAAACCGCCAATCTGTATGTTGAATGGTTCCTCTGAAATGAACTAGAAGAGAGCTAAGATATGGAAGTGAACATCTGCAATATCTGAACATTTCCTGATTGCTTGACAATTTTATCATTTTTCCAAGTATTTGAGCTAGAAGAATCTAATGTCTTTTGCTAATTGGTGAACATGTAGTATCACCACTCTAATATCAGTGTATCACTGAAGTGCTCTCTGAATCTGTGGTTTGGGATGATCACTAACCAATTGATACCATGTATCTGATGGTTTTTGGATAACCACTAACCAATTGTGACACTTTTAGGTGTCCAACAACATCCCAATGTATAATGTGTATGATTCAATTGCAAGTCATTGAACGATAATCCTGCCAAATTCTGTCGTCTCTAGAAAATATCACTATGTAATCATGTGAGCTAGGATGCATGAAAATTCTTTACTTAATGTAAACTCCAATCTGATGAGAGCGAACCAAGAGAAGTGAATCAACTTCTAGTCCGATACATCCCTGAAAAATGCCTGACAACTCAATCAAATTCCAAGCTGCAATGAAGAAGGATCCTCTTGTCCTCTGCTAGGTCGAATGACCATCTATGTGAACCAAACGTCCACATCATTTCTCTCAAAATAAAAATCAACATCCCAATTATGTATGATTCAACTTAAACTTATTGAACCATAATTCTGCTAAATTCTGTCATCTACAGACCATAGTTGCCCATTTGGCAAATTCCATGCCCATCTGGCATACTTGATGTTTGTTGTTGTCGAAACTTTCTGTCTGACAACCATCTTCAATTCCATCATCAATTCCCCCCTTTGTCAACTAAAAGGAGAGACCACAAGTGGTTTCATGAATCATCTTCAATGGAATTTTGAACTCCCCCCCTTAAGGTGCATGAGAGTTACATCATTGTACTCCCCCCTTCTATGCTCAAGAGAGTACCATACTTGTTCCATTTGAGTACAACACAAAGTGGGCATGCAGAAAAAACCACATGTTATCTCATCCCGTTAGGGCCATGCTCGAAAGCTACGCCATAAGGGGACCACTTATGTGAGGTACAAAAATGTTATGTGCTACAAGATTGGTCTTTACTCAAGATTGAATTCTTTGGTAA
Source organism: Picea glauca (assembly GCA_000966675.3). NCBI lineage: Eukaryota > Viridiplantae > Streptophyta > Pinopsida > Pinales > Pinaceae > Picea > Picea glauca. Next base: position 75,006 of record JZKD02S1668878.1, read on the forward strand.
GACTTATATAATCGCTTGGTTGTTGATGACCATTTCCAAGGATCAATCCACTCATAGTGAATCTTCAATATTGTAGGTTTCTTCAGTGTTGAACATCTTTCTGAAGAATGGTTATTCTTTCCACAATGCTGGCAAGGATGGAAATCAAAACACTGATTCTACTTGTGACCAACTTGATTACAATGTTGGCATGTCGCATTATGATGCTTAACTTGAACAGGTGAAAGTGAATCTTCTTGAAGGAATCCAACACTTTGGAACTTGATTGGTCTGGAATAATAAGGAATATGAAAGGTAACTTCCTTGTCATATCCAAGTCCTATTCTAGTCTGGTTGTAAATGATTTCTTCCCAAGGTCCGATTATGGGCTTGGAAAGAGTATTATGAACTTGTTTCTTTGAAATCCGTGGAAGTTGATTTACTACATGTTGTTGCAACATTGAAAGGTTTTCTTCACTGAACTCAAAAGAAAACTCTTGAAATGTAGGTTCATGAATAGATTCAACTTCGTCTGAAACTGATTATGAAGTTGTATCACTGTGTTGTTCCTTCATTGATTGTTGATTAAAAACATCACCATCGTCATCATAGAGAGGATTGTGCTGAACATAAACTAGTTTAGAACACTTCACTGGCTGTTGATTTTTGAGATCTATCAACTCATCATTCAATAGCTGGGATAGAGATTGAAGAAGTCTAACTTTATCTTGCGTCACTTGCAAACAAGTTAGCACTGATTGAAGAGTTGTTTTGTTCAATATCATTATGTTGTCTTCAATTGTGTTTATTAGAGTGTTCAGTAACTCTAATAATTCGTGACTTCGAGCCATTTCAAAAACACCAAATGAGGTCTCCTTGTACAGGTAGATCCTAATTACAATTTGACTCTACAGAAGAAGGCTTATCTGCAACTCGCTCACTTGAATTGTTCACTTGAACTTCACGCTCACTTTCTATTCATTCTCGCTCGCTTGAAATTTTCTTGCTTTCTTCCAAGAAGTTGAGGATGTCAGTTACCACCGAAAATGCATCCAAAGTGTGATGTTTACAATGATTTGAGTTTTAACCACTCAACCTATAGACTCAGGAATATAATTACACAAGCAAGTTGTGGGTGTTTGGTTCAACCGATAATGCACCCAAAAATTATAATCCAAAGTTAATTCCAATACATTGCAATACATTGAATGTTTATTCCAAAGATGAATTGATCTTCAAATTTGGTGATGCTTTGAGACCTTGATGTGCTTCATTGCTTCAATGTTATGAATGTGAATTGTTGTTGAATGATGATGTGGATGACAACTTGAACTTTGTTGCTTCTTGATTACTTGCACTTGATTGTGCATGTACTTTCTTGACATTAATTGTGTGTGTTTGTTTTCCAAATGAGATGTGTCAAATACTAGACACAAATTATCTCATAAAACAACCATGAAAAAATCACCAACGCACACTACACAAGATGTACCTAAGATCCCCTTATTAAATTTCAGGCGGATCTTGGACACAAAGAAAAAAAAACTTCAATTTTATTACGAATATCGCTCAAGATTGCTCAAATGCCTCATTTCTCATTTTAAAAAGACATTAATACATAATCCTTACATCTCCTCTCCTCCTTTATATTAAGGGCCCAAACACTTTCTTTTTAATGGCATAAACCATATAAATTCTCAAATACAAGTTAATCACTTTTCCATTAGATTTATTACTTTTACACAAAAGTAATAAAATATGACTTAAAAGTATAATATGCCATTTAAAAGTAGTGCATTAAGACTTGGAGATAAAGACTGAATTCTTCAATACCTGCTATGAGACAGTGTGGGGGCGCACACCTTCTGTTTGAGAAATCCAGCTTGTATCACACAAGATATTTATACATGCATGTAAATGTGTGGCTCTAGTTATTCAACAAAAAAAAAATTGGAGGTAGTCTTTTGTGTAGAGGAAGGACTACATTAATTGAAAAAACTTGAAAATCTCTAAGATCTACAATGATCTCTTGATCTGAATCTCCATCAATTGCTGGAAATCGAATCAATTACCTCCTTTTTCTCTTGAACCTTGAATCTCCACATTGCTTGCTGGGTGATCTCACTTTCCAGCTGGAAAATATGATGCATGGATCTCATCCGAAAATGTCAATCGGTGGCTTCTGACAGTGCATTTTGATGTGGGGATTGGCTTGCTTTCAAATTGCTTAGCGATCTCCATGTAAATCCATGCATTAGATATTTGTCAGGAAAAAAAATCGTAGCTCTTCATGTGCACCGAAAAACTCTATAAAGGACTTTGAGGCCCTCATGAATGCAATCTTTTTCTTCTGGTGTCAAAGGAGATGCCTTCATTCACTGACCTTGGAGATATGAACACTAATAAAACTATTAACTTCTCTATCGTTACAACACATATTTGCACAACACATATTTGAAACGAAACTTGAATAATATCAAATGGAATCACACAAGCAACAACGACACAATCATAAAGTCTTTCTAGTCCTATCCCGTTGAACACTTTCTCCCAAGCCAAGGCACAATCATGCGTACTCCTCCTCCTGCATAAGTAACTCACATATCGCCTTTATCGAATTCTCTCTTAATTGAATAACCGAGCAAAGAAAACGACATATGTCGCTCTAAGATTTTTCTTCAGCAGGTAGGAATGGCGGTGTTCAAGGGTATTGTTGAAGAAGGGAAATCACTGGTTCATAGAAACATGTAGAGGAACAAGCAGACCACAACATTTCATTGAAGGGCACTTCGAGTTTAATCTTAGCGGTGACGAAGCATTCCATACATGCAACAACATAATGAAGGTTTCAGATCCCGGGCTAAAATTCAAACCAATTTGGATCTCTCCTTCACTTGCAGTGATAGTGACCCTCTATGCCTTCTTCACGATTTTACTTTATTGTACGTAGATCTATCCCAGATGGGTTCCCTTACCATGCAGATATGTTTGACAACACTCCTCCTTCAACAACGTTTCTCTCTTAACTGATAGGATGGTGGCTCTTGTAATCTCTACGATGATATGGCAATGCTTTAACCAGATGACGATCCTCGACGCCTTCAACATCATGGATTCTAGATATGGAATGATTCTTCATAAAGAGTTCAACAATCCAACAGATCTGATGTATCATGTCCTTTTCCAATCAAACAGTTCCCATTCCTGGAGTAAAGACTTAGATGAAGATGGGAGATAGCGTTGAGTAGTTCTTTGTCAAGATTAATTCATGGAGGGCACACGCTGACATTAAGGGACTAAATTCACTTTGGTGGTGGTGACCGCTTCAAGAAAAAATAATTTGCAACGTTGGTATCAATAACAATGGTTGGTGCATTTTCTGTAAATCCTCATCTACTTGTTATTGCTCCGCTTCCTCCTACTCTTGCATAGAGAATCGATGGTATCAGCAGAGAACACAATGCTCGACGGCCCATCGAGCACATTCCATTGACATCTCCATTTTCTTTAATAGCTCCATGTCCTCTTCCTCCAGGTCTCTCTGCAGTTGGTTGCACGTGCTGGCAATATGGATCGATCTTCCTTGGGAAACTCCACGGCTCATGTACAGTGTCTCGGGCTCAACCAGGGAAGCACAACAACACCAAAAATAACAAAGAAATTTTCCAGCTACTCCGGAAAGAACCTCTTTCAGTGTCTCAACCTATGTTATTCTTCCATAGTTGCAACTTCTCACAACCCTCTTTATGAGTTGCTACGGCGGTCTCACTAAGGATGAGAAAAGGAATGCACTATTCCCATATCGAGTTCTTCTCGCAACAATTGTGGAAGGAAGATTCAAAGATTTTGCCACCACGCATACTAGTGCACCTCACCTCCCATGGAAAAATACCATGGTGAAGAAATCAATCGGTCCCTTAAGATCATAAGAGCTCTGATACCAATTGGTAAAACATAAACAAGAACAACAACATGGCGGAAAAGGCTCACTAGTCAACACTATTGTATTCACTCCAATGTTACATATTTATAGTACACTGGGTGATGCCACCTCATAGAGAGATTTGCTCTAGATCCTAAAATCATGCATGATGACTAGGCTAGGCAATCTTAATTAAATCATTAGTCATCACTTGAGGATATATTACTAATATCCTAAATGAATAATACAAATATAGGTGACAATTTAGACTTAGTGATTGGTAAAGGTAAGCCATAGGCTAATAATTAGAGATTTCATAGTGTACAAGGTATGGAACCTGACGTTTAAGAACATCAACATAATGTTTCTTATGAAGCAATGATCACAGATAAAAAATTTGAAACTGAGAGCGTCACTCTTGGAATTGGCCAAGACATTGAAGAACTAGTCACAACCTTCGAAGAAATCCTTGCATCTTATGTGAATCCTATTTTTACTGATCCATTTGTCCTACCATTCATTGATCCACCATCCACAAGATGTGTTGATTCTTATTCTTCTTATCGATTAATGCCTAGCTCCACCACTACACAATATTTTGAAGTGGACCCATCATCTTTTGGTTTTTCTGAAGGACTTGGGAACTCATATTTTTCCATAACTCTTGTAGTTGTTACTGTTGGTGCTTCATATTTACTCAAAATATCGGTGACCCGGGTAACCTCGACTTAACCACATGTGCATACATCTCGTTTTGCACATGGGTCAGGTAATATTATTGCTTCAATATTTCCCCACATGCACACACCAAGTGCTTTACTTGGTCATTACATCAGTCAAATGGTCGACAGTCAAGTCGTTCACATAACCACTATTGCACAAGTTACTCAACCTCCATCTCATACATCACATATTAGTACACCCTACATTGGAGGTCAATATTCAATGGGAGGCCAACCTTCAGCTAGGGGGCAACCTTCAGCTAGGGAGAAACCTTCAGCTGTGGGGAACCTTCAGCTGCAGGGAAAAATTTTATTGGGGGGGGGAACCTACATGGTTGCAACATCATGCAAGTTGGGGGAAAACTACCTCTAGAGAGACATTCTACTAGGAGTGATCCTCATTCGAGGGTCGCTCCCATCGTAACATAATAGTATTTTTTGGAACGAGCTTATTATTTGTTCTTTCTCGTGCCCGTTAAAACATGAGAATAGGTTACCGAGTATTAAATTATCTCTTTTTTGGACTCGTAAAAACTATATGAAAAATGAACTCTTTGAACTTTCAAGCTCTTTTCAGACTCCCTAAACATGAAAATATTATCGAGTGAGCTTGTTTCCTTTCACACTCATTAAAAGGTTCGAAAGGGAATCTTTCGAGTGGTAGTTTATCTCTTTTTCGGCCTCGCGAGACTAATTACGAAAAATGAATACTCTAATCAAGCATGATTAGAAGTGTTCTCCCTTGTATATTTTTACACTTTTTTCGGGTTTCAGAGACTAAATTTGCGAAAAATTCATCCATGGAGTCGTCTTTAAGTTCTTTTCAGACTCTTTAAACATGAAAAACCACCGAGTTTACCTTCTTTGGGATCGTAAAACTATGCATCGGAGGACCTATATGAGTCCAATATCCAAGACCCATCTGGGACCGAACCCATGCTTCTTTAGGTTCTTTAACCATATGTCGAGGGAATCATCTGAAGGATCAGCTATACCAAGTATATGCTATCC